>CM019148.1:252034237-252275146 GCA_009733165.1 Naja naja | reverse complement strand
GGCACCAGGCATCTTCAAAGCCTTATGGAAAGAGGTGCTCCAAGGACTGCCAGGGTAGTGCCTTACTTTGATGATGTGTTAATCTCTGCTGAAAATGACACTCAATTACAGAATCGGGGTTAAAAGTCAAGGAAGAAAAATGCACTCTTAGAACTGGCAAAGGTTGAGTTCTTGGGCTATATGATTGACAAGCATGGCATCCACCCTACAGATGCCAAGGTTAAAGCAATCAAAAGCCCCTAGACCTAAATGCAAAAACAGATTTGCAAGCTTTCCTGGACTCATTAACTTTTATCACATGTTCCTACCTCAGAAGGCAACCATTGCTGAACCATTTGCACAGAGTACTTGACAAAAGGTCTGGTGGGTCTGGGGCAGGAAGGACAATCAGCATTTAACAGTATTAAAGACTAATCACGTCTGAGGCTGTACTCATACAGTTCTCTGAGAATTTACCTGTTTGTACTGACTTGTGATGCATCCCCTTTGGAGTGGGGGGGGTTTGAGCCACAGGCTTCCCAGTGGCGGGAAGCCCTATTGCATTTACTTTACTCTCGCCTTTGACCAAAGCAGAGAGGAATTACAGCCAATTGGACAAGGAAGCATTGTCAATTGTTGCAGCTATCAAGAAATTTCATGAGTATTTATATGGGAGAACATTTACCATTGTCACAGATCACAAACCTCTGTTAGGCATTGTGGCAGGAGACAAACCTACGCCCACTTTCCTGTCACCAAGAATGCTGAGGTGGACTGAATTTCTTGCTGCTTATTCATACAAACTGATCCACAGACCTGGCAAAGACATTGGGCATGCCGATGCTTTGAGTCACTGCCCACTTCCTTCTCACACTGAGGACTTTGCTCCTGAGACTTACACCTTTTTCCTAGAAACTGTTGCCAAGCTTCCAGTTCATGCTGCTGAAATTGCCAGAGAGACTGCCAAAGACACTGTATTGGCTCCTGTTATAGGCTGGATTAAGAAAGGTTGGCCTCTTTCAAGATCTACCTCACTTTGCCCAACCTTTTAAGTCCAGGCAAACTGAATTATCTGTATTAAGAGGATGTATTTTGTGGGGTACAGGGTGGTTATTCCTGCAAAACTGCAAAGGGAGTTTTGGAAATGTTACATGAGGGTCATCCTGGGATTGTAAGATGAAAGGTTTGGCCAGGAGTTATGTATGGTGGCCAGGTATTGACAAAATGGTTGAAAACTGGGTTGCATCTTGTCCCAACTGTCAGGTAGTCAGGCCTGCCCTACCTCTCGCCCCACACAGAGAGTGGGAATGTCCTAGGCCCATGGTCCAGGATTCACATTGATTTTGCTGGCCCTACCAGAGGGCACACTCCTTATTATAGTAGATGCATATTCCAAATGGCTAGAGGTTATCCCTATGGCATCCACCACAACTGAAGCTGTCATCAAACAGTTTAAAAAGCTTTTTGTAACTCATGGGTTACCTGATGTGCTTGTTTCTGACAATGGTCCTCAATTTACATCCAACCTTTTTGAATCATATCTAGCACAGCAGGGTATCAGACATGCCCTGACTGCCCCTGGGCACCCTTCGGCTAATGGCCGGGCTGAACGTATGGTATGATTTACCAAGGAAAAGTTTCAGCAATTGGGTCCTGGGGACATCACTGAGAAAGTTGAAAAACTTCTTAGTGTTCAGCACGTCACTCCTAACCCATCAACTAACTTATCCCCAGCAGAGTTGTTGATGGGTAGGAAACTTAGGTCTCCCCTTGACTGCCTTCATCCCTCTTACGCACCCAACCCACCACTTGATTCCACTAGCAAAGTTCGCACGTTCAGTGTGGGTGATTCTGTTTATGCTAAGAACCTTATGGGTGAACCTTCATGGATTCCTGCTGAAATAACTCAAATAACTGGCCCTCGTTCTTACAGGGTACAAACAGAGGATGGTCTCCTCTGGAGCAGGCACATTGATCAGTTAAGATCCAGATTACCTCAGGAACATCCCAATTGTTCCTCTCTAGTTCCCATACCTAATGCCTTTTCTAGGGGGGAAGGGGAGGAGCATGAGGATAATCAGCAAGCAAGAATCAACCCCATGTGTAACGAGCCATTACGACAGGAACCATCCCAAAACCTGTCACAATGCCAAAATCCATCCTTACAAGTGGAAGATTGCACATCACTACCTGACTTGGGTGCTGACATTGGGCTGGAGATGGGTTGGGAGGAGAGACCAGATTCTAACAATCAAACAGGGTCTTCTTTCACAGGAAGTCCACTAGGGAATGTCAACAGACACATTTCCTCTCTCACTGGGTGAGAACGTTAAAACTTCTGAACCATGAAGGTCTCAACGTACATGTAAGAGCCCCAACTATTTAAAAGAATACATTAGATAGGTTGGGGTTTGAGTATGGACTGAACCTAGTGGAGGGATGTTATGTATGCAGGTTTGAATTGATGTCAGTTTGAACTTTGTTTTTTTTTGTAAAATGTCAGAAATGATTGGTTTAAAAAGTGCTGGAAAACCCTGCACTCTGATTGGCTGGCAACTGCGGCTGCTGGCTATAAGTAGCAGCTGCAGCCCAGCCAAATCGGGTCTGTTATGAGCTGTAGTCACTAATAAACTCTTCACTGAAGCACTCCGCGTCTGACTCTTCATGCAAATCTAACAGGAGGGAATGAGGATTTTGCAGTAACCTTCCCCAGGAGTGGGGAGGGAATGGGGATTTTACAGTATCCTTCCCCTGCCATGCCCATCAAGCCATGCCTGCCAAGCCACGCCCACCAAGGCATGCCCACAGAACCGATAATAAAAAAAATTGAATCCCACCACTGGTTCAATATATGATTGAAAAATGCTCTGGAACTGCTAAGGATGATTAAAATAAGAAGACTCAGTAAAGCTTATACCTTACAACTTCAATGCTGAGCACTATCAGCTATTGAAAAGGCTATTGCACATAGAACAATATGGCCAATATGTCCAGGTTATGATATGAACCTCAAATAATGACCTTAGTAGTGCTAGTAATAAAAATAATATAATTTTACCATATCATTTTACCATCCCCAGAATTGTAAGGAACTTCTGAATTCAAATTATATGATATCTAGAACACAGTGCACCAGATGTCTTGGTAGTTGAAGAAAAAACAGGTTTTACTTATAGGTACAGCAATACCGAATGAAAGTAGAGTAGCTGAAAAAGAAGATAAAATATTGAGATGTAATAATTGAAATACAAAGATGATGGAATAGATCAGTAATTTCCCCCCACAATTACTTACTAACTAGAACATTAGGAGCTATAAGAGTAGAATTCTGAAACCACTTGAAAAAAATAGAATTATTTGACCTTACAGCATTCAGCTTACAAAACAGAATTTTGCTTGGAATGACATGCATATTATGGAGATATTTGGACAATTTTTAGGCTTTTCAATAAAGCCTGGGTTGATCCTAAACCGTAAATATTTGCTGACTATTCTTCAGAAAAGAATGCCTTTTTAAATGCCTTTGTCTGACACTGATAGGATTCAGACATCATTCCAGGCTATGATTTGCTCAATTATGCTTTGTTGAATAAGTCAGTTGGTCATTTTGCACAACACACTAACCTGTCAATGAAATTAGCACGTTTTATGTTGATTCATACAACATACTAATCCAGCGGCCCCCAACCTTTTGGGTGCCAGGGACCAGTTCCGTGGAGAGACGCTTTTCCACAGACTGGAGGGGGTGTGGTTTTGTGTGCTGCCTGCATCCCATGGATGGGGCTTCGCTTGTTTGCGTGGCCCAGTTGCTGGCATGCCGTGAACCAATGCCAGTCCACAGACCAGGAGTTGGGGACCCCTGTACTAATCCATTACCAGAGAAATAACATTTTGACTTAGAGTGATGTCTGAAGTCAGCCATTTACTATTTATTTTGCCACTTTTGATTGAGCTATTATGAGTAAACTTCCTCTTTACTTCCTTTATTTGTTCTACGGCTGTGGATTCTTCATGCAAACTTAACATACTCCATTTTCCATGAAACTGTGGAGGACTTTCAGCAAAGCAATGTGGGGCCGATTTTCTGATTTAAGACACAAAATTACTTCATAGAAGGAATTGGTCCATGTATTCCTTTACCTAACCTTATCCTTTCTTGGACTAATTATGGTTTGGGGCAGGAAGCATTCTTCCAAGAAGATGCCTAGTGGTTGGTGGTGGGGGAGAGGAGCATGGGCTCCTCACCCCGGCATTATTCCATCAATAAAGGAGAATATTTGTAGCTGAAGGTTGAAATGAGGGGTCCTTGGTATTCTCTGAGCTTGGTTGTTTTCTTGCAGACATTTAATTACCCAAACTAGGTAATATCATCAGTGCTAGTCTGATCACTAGCACTAAGAATCTTACCTAGTTTAGGTAATGAAAGTTACCAGCCAAATTTAAATCTCCCTGGTACTGCTTTAAATATTTGCAACAATGAGAACATTGGGAGATCTAATTACGAAGCCAGCATCTTTTGCAAAATGGCTTCTTTTGTCTACCAACCTTAAATGAGATTCTTACATAATGCAATCTTTTACAATATATGATTTTTTTTATGGGGTCACTTCAGTGGCATCTTTTTCCATATTATTTCCATGTTTAAAGGCATTAAAACTGCCTGTAATTAATGATAACAATATACTTATGCATTTATTTTACAATTTACTATTATAGTAATCATTATTAAGTAATGATAAATGTGTAAATGCTAAGTCTTCAACATATTTTTTTCTTTATGACTCTTTCTCTGCCTTGTGCTTGCACCCTGTTTTTCATTCCTTCCTAGCTCTGTTACTTTATAAAGTTTTCATAGCGGTTTCTTTTCTTGGCTCTTCTAAAATCATATTCCTCACTTTTGATCATTGTGTTCTCTTTTATGAATTAAAAAAACATTTATTGCGTATCTGTACTCAAGAACTACATTCTGTTTTAAAGAAGAGGCTAATTAATATTGTAAACAGGACCAGGCGGGAAGACTTGCATATGGTACAAACAATGGATAAAATGCAGAGCTTATGTAGACAGCGAGTCAGAGACAAGCATAGTACAAGTAATTAGGAACACATTAGACTAAGAAAGAGTTCCTTCTTGATAGACCCAAGACTAGCCGGAGGAAGAAGACAGGGCTGGCATACCATTGGTAGTTAATCCTAAATTATTCCAATGCAAATTGTGTGGAAGTAGAGTGGGGAGGGAGGGATAACTAATCCCACCCTTTTGTGGTTTTCACAGATATGTACATTCAGGCTGAAGGGACCATATTTTTGGCCACACTTTTTAGCAAAGGATCCAAGAAGCGTTAAATGGTGTCCATGGATGGATGCTTGAAAAATGAGGCTGACTTAGGCAGACACAAAGCAGAACGGCCTGAATGCCAGCATGGGAACTGGCTTGAAAACAAACATTGCAGAACAAGAGCTTCGCCTTTTGAAGTAGTAACCCTGGTGCAAATAAAGCCATTGGGATTGTTGTTGTTGTTGTTTTCTGATTGGCTGTGGCTCTTCCCTAGAACAAACTATAAACTACAGCAGAGGTCTCCAAACTTGGCAACTTTAAGACCTGTGGACTTCAATTCCCAGAATTCTCCAGCCAAAAGGCTGCAGATGGTTGTGCAGAGTTGACTGCAACAACCAAGACTAGATGGAAAAGATGTCTAGTACCTAGTAAAAGATGGTTGATTTTGCTACAAACATACTAATTTATTGCAATATTTTAATTACAAACGTCTGCCTTGAGCACATAGGCATTAATAGTTAACATGTGAAATCTCACTCCTTGTACTGAATAGTCCAGAGGTCTCCAAACTTGGCAACTTTTAGACTTATGGACTGAAGTCCACAAGTCCCCTGAACTACAGGGTGAACTTGCTTCATTTTATCCCCATAATAGCAATTCTGTGAAGTAGATTGGGCTGAGTAAGTGTCTGGTGCTAGAGTCACCCAGGCAGCTTCTGTGGCTGAAGAACCTCATTCTGGGACTCTTGTACGAGCATCTTAATCACAACATCACACCGGTTTACCCTTATTGGCTACTCTTTCTTCTCTGGGATATATACAATTTTTCTGGTGGGGGGGGCATGTCCAAAATGCTTCAGGGGTCTCAACTCACATCAAGAAGATAGATAAGACAGAACTGAAGGAGGAGGTTTTTTCCCCCCCATGATGCATTCAGCTATATCCTTTTCTCTCTTCTCATTTCAAATACACCTGAATCCCTAGTCTCTCAACTCTTTAAAAGCCATTACATTCTACCTTTCTTAACAAATTTGCTGTGGTAAGAAAAACAACAAGAAAACAGTGTGGAAATACAAGAGGACTACAAACAGGAGATGCCCTCATTGTGATCCTCTGAAATCGCAGCCAAGGATGTAAAGCCTCCATCAGAAGTATTGTATACTGTTTTTAACCCTTCTATTCTTTCTTGGACAGCTTGGAGAAATGTCAGAGTTGCAGAGACATTTCAAGTTAGGTAGCTGAGTCTACATATATATAAGGTTACAAGTTGTCCATTCTTGGATTCTCTTTATTTAGGAAACTGGAGGACAGCAGCTGGAAGAATGTATTGGGTTAGTGGGAAATGGCAGTTGAAACTATTTTCCTGTCGTGACATATCATCTGCACACACAATAATTTTATTTCTTTCCATTTGATGCCTTGTTAAATTAACCAATTATTTAGGGTCAGGAATCTAATCTATCATACATGGGTTGCAAAAATCTGGATGAACATTAGACAGCAGCAAAGGGACATAAAAAACGAACATTTGGCTACTTAGTGGTACTGAGGTCTGAACTTCTGCAATAAGAGATGGTTCTCCTTTGCCTCGCTTTTGATTTCACAGCCTACTTCACCAGAACTCATCATTCACCCAACCAAATTAGATCTCCCCAGAATGGCAATTCTTGTTCAATCATGCATGCCAAGAGCCAAACTTTCCATGACATACAATAAATTAACTGCCTCAGACCCCAGATGTTTAAAATATAGGAGCTGTAGCAGCAGATAGTACAATTCTTCCTACATGGCCCTTCCTCCTGAGAAATTAGCCCTCACCCGTTCTTCTGAACAGATGCCCCAACCACAGAAAAACTGGACCAGCTATCTGGAAAGTCTCATTTAATGGCTTTATCGGCTTACTTGTGGCTCTCAAGAGCAGAGAGGCTGTTTTTCCACCATTGGGTTTGAAATAAGATTGGGCTGTCAGCTCAAAATAAGATTGGGCTGCCAGATTGGCTTCTGGGCATGGAACAGGAAGAAACTTTTTCTGTCCTGCATTTCAGAAAATAAAACACCCCAAGGAATCAGATTTTAAAGTCAACTCAACTGCTCTACCTCATTCTATTCCACCTCCACTTCCTGTGCTTTGGTTTAACTTCATTTGTCATACTTTCAATTGGCCTAAGTTGCTGGATTTTGACAAAGATGATTTAGATAGCACTTATGAAGAATATATAGGAAATTTGTTGACCTGTTTGGTTAAAGAAAACACAGTTCTATATTTATTGCTGACTCTGTTAAGTTTGCATGAAGAGTCAGACGCGAGGAGTTCCAGCAAAGACTTTATTAGTGACTACAGCTCGAATGGACCCGTCCTGGCTTGGCTACGGCTGCTTCTTATAGCCTGCAGCCGTAGCTGCCAGCCAATGGGAGTGCAGGGTTTCTTCCTGCACTATTTAAACCAATACCATTTGACATTTTACAAGAACAGTTCAAATAAACCAATAACATTCAAACCTACATACATAACACCCCTCCCACTAGGTTCAGTCCATACCAAACCCCAACCTATCTAATGTATTCCTTTAAATAGGTGGGGCTCTTACGTGTCGTTGAGACCTTCGTGGTTCAGAAGCTTTAACGTTCTCACCCAGTGAGAGGGAAATGTGTCTGCTGACATTTCCCTGTTGGGACTTCCTGTGAAAGGAGACCCTGTTAGACTGTTAGAATCTGGTCTCTCCTCCCAACCCCTCTCCATTCCAATGTCGGCACCCAAGTCAGGTAGTGATGTGCAATCTTCCACTTCTAAGGATGGATCTTGGCTTTGTGACAGGGTTCGGGATGGTTCCTGTCGCAATGGCTCGTTACACATGGGGTTGATTCCTGTTTGCTGATTTTCCTCCTGTTCCCTCCTTCCCCTAGATGGAACATCAGGTGAGGGACCTAGAGAGGGACAGGGTGATGTTCCTGAGGGAACCTGGATCTAAGTTGGTCAATGTGCCTGCTCCAGAGGAGGCCATCCTCTGTTTGTACCCTGTAAGAACGAGGGCCAGTGATGTGAGTTATTTCAGCAGGAATCCACAAAGGTTCACCTATAAGGTTCCTAGCATAGACAGAATCTCCCACACTAAAGAACGAACTTTGGAAGTGGAATCCAGTGGTGCGTTGGGTGCGTAAGTGGGATGAAGGCGGTCAAGGGGAGACCTAAGTTTCCTACCCATCAACAACTCTGCTGGGGACAAATTGATGGGCTAGGAGTGATGTGTTGAACACTAAGAAGCTTTTCAAGCTTCTCAGTGATGTCCCCAGGACCCAGCTGCTGAAGCTTCTCTTTGGTAAGCGTACCATCGTTCACCCGGCCGTTGGCGAAGCGTGCCCAGGGGCAGTGAGGGCATGTCTGATGCCCTGTTGAGCTAGAAAGGATTCAAAAATGTTAGATGTGAATTGAGGGCCATTGTCAGAGACAAGGACATCTGGTAACCCATGGGTTACAAACAATTTTCTGAGCTGCTTGATGACAGCCTCAGTTGTAGTGGATGTCATGGGAATTACCTCTAGCCATTTAGAGTATGCATCTACTATCACTAGAAAAGTGTGCCCTCTTGTAGGGCCTGCAAAATCAATGTGGATTCTAGACCATGGGCCCCTAGGACATTCCCATTCCTGTGGGGGGCGTGGGTGGGGCAGGCCTGACTACCTGGCAATTGGGACAAGAGGCTACCCAGTTTTCAACCATTTTGTCAATACCTGGCCACCATACATAACTCCTGGCCAAACCTTTCATCCTTACAATCCCAGGATGACCCTCATGTAACATTTCCAAAACCTCCCTTTGCAGTTTTGCAGGAATAACCACCCTGTTACCCCACAAAATACATCCTCTTAATACAGATAATTCAGTTTGCCTGGACTTAAAAGGTTGGGCAAGGTGAGGTAGATCTTGAAGAGGCCAACCTTTCTTAATCCAGCCCATAACAGGTGCCAACACAGCATCTTTGGTAGTTTCTCTGGCAATCTCAGCAGCATGGACTGGAAGCTTAGCAACGGTCTCCAGGAAAAAGGTGTGAGTTTCAAGTTCAAAGTCCTCCTTGTGGCAAGGTAGTGGGCAACGACTCAGTGCATCAGCATGTCCAATGTCCTTGCCAGGCCTGTGAATCAGTTTGTAGGAATAGGCTGCAAGAAATTCAGTCCACCTCAGCATTCTTGGTGACAGGATATTAGGTGTAGGTTTGTCTCCTGCCACAATGCCTAATAAAGGTTTGTGATCTGTAACAATGGTGAATGACCTGCCATACAGATATTCATGAAATTTCTTAACAGCTGCAACAACTGCTAAAGCCTCCTTGTCCAATTGGCTATAATTCCTCTCTGCTTTGGACAGCGTGCGAGAGTAAAATGCAATTGGGGCTTCCCTCCCATTGGGAAGCCTGTGACTCAAACCCCCACTCCAAAAGGGGATGCATCACAAGTCAGAACAACAGGCAAATTCTCAGAGAATTGTATCAACACAGCATCAGACGTGATTAGTCTCTTAATACTGTTAAATGCTGACTGTTCCTTCCGCCCCCAGATCCAAACAGCCTTCTTATCAAGTAGGCGATGTAAAGGCTCAGCAATAGATGCTTTGTGAGGTAGAAACATGTGGTAAAAGTTAATAAGTCCAGGAAGGCTTGCAAATCTGCCTTGCATCGAGGTTTAGGGGCTTCCTTGATTGCTTTAACCTTGGCATCAGTAGGATGGATGCCATGCTTGTCAATCATATACCCCAGGAACTCAACTCTATCTGTTTTGAGTGTACATTTGTCTTCCTTGACTTTAAACCGCTTTTCTGAATCTGGTAAGGACTTCTCTGAGTCTTTCTTGAAGCTGAGTGTCATTTTCAGCAGAGATTAATACATCATCAAAATAAGGCCCTACCCCTGGCAGTCCTTGCAACAGTCTTTCCATAAGGCTCTGAAAATGCCAGGTGCCACGCTTACTCCAAATTGTAGTCTTTTACATTTGAAGGCACCTCTATGAGTCACAATTGTTTGTGCCTCTGCAGTGGCATCATCAACTGTTAATTGTTGATATGCCTGAGCTAAGTCCAGTTTAGCAAATACTGTACCCCTGCCAAGGGAATGGAGCAGATGATGCACAACTGGTACAGGATATGCGCTCTGCTGCAGCGCATGGTTAAGTGTCCCCTTGTAGTCACCACAGATTCTCACTGACCCATCAGCCTTAACTGGTGTGACTATGGGTGTTTCCCATCTGGAGTGGTCAGTAGGCTCTAAAACCCCTTGAGCAATGAGCTTATCTAATTGTGCATCAATTTTTTCCTTTAAAGCAAATGGGACCCTCCTGGGCTTTAAACGAATTGGGGGCACCTTGGGGTCTAGGCTGAAAAAATAGGGGTCCCCATATACTTGCCCAGTCCTTCGCTGAAGACCTCTGGAAACTCAGACTTCAAGGACTCTTCCCAGTCAGAACTGCTCACATGATGGATGCCAGTCACCTCGATGCCAAGTGGCTTGAACCACTCAAGTCCCAGCAAACTTGGGCGATCCTTGTCCACGATGGTCAGGGGCAAACGTTTGGTGTGGCCTTTAAACTGCACGTTGAAATCTCTCACTCCAACTACTGGAATCTTGTTCCCTTGGTAGTCTTTGAGAGTCAGTGCTTGCTTCTGGAAATGCTTTTTCTGAATTTTGGGAAAGAGTCTGTGGATAGTGTCCCATGACACCATAGATAAATAAGAGCCTGAGTCCACTTCCATTTGGCAAGGCCTTCCTTCAATAAACACCCTCACATGTACTTTTCTGCTATTTAAGGGTGAAGAATGACCAATAGTGATTGTTTGGTGAGTTTTATTCTTGCCATTTGCTTCTAAATTTCGCCCCATTTTTTCAAGGAAATTGTTGGGCTTAAAGTCTCTATCAGGAATTTTCTTCCTAACTGGTGGAGTTCTGGATGATTTGCAGACTCTGGCTATGTGACCCCGTTTCTCACAACGTAGGCAAATGGAGTCAAAGAATTTGCATTCAGTGCGGGGGTGGCCCCCCCCACAGCCTCTGCAATAGAACCCTTGCCTGTTCTTCCCAGAGTCTTTTCTTTTCTTCTCCATTCTGAGTTTAAAAATCCCCTCCTCTGCCTCACTGCCATCAGAATCAGAGTCTATTTGTTCGCAATGAGCAGATGTGGATTTTTCCCCATCAGAATGGTTTGAGGCCTGGCTTGAGGCCTTGTTAATCTTTTTCATGGCCGCTGCTGAGGACTTGGTGGCTTCCGCTGAAACAGCTTCTTCAATGGCCTCCTTAAACGTGATCTTAGGTCTCATTAATAGTTTGCTTTGTAAGACCTTATCTTTAAGGCCTAAAACAAACCCGATCACGCATGGCCTCTTCTAAGTTGGTAAAGTCACAAGCACCCCAATGTCCTTAAACTTGCCACGAAGTCATTAACATTCTCGCTATCCCTTGATCCCGACGGTAAAATTTGTCTCTTAATGAGGCACGATACTTGTGGGCGTAATGGGCTCTTAAAAGTTTCTCTAAATCGGGCCATTCCATTACCTTCAGCTCTGCTGCTCCCGCCAACGCCTTCGCCATTTTGAAGACTGCCGGACCGCAGTGCGTGAGAAAGACCGCCCTCTTCCGTCTCTCGGGATGCGGCGAGATCATTCCCCTCCAGGAACATGTGGAAGCGATCGCATCGATTCCCATCTTCTGTCGCCGGATCGAACGGTGCTGGGGGGTGTTCAGCGCAGCCATCTCGCTCTAGTTGCTTGTTCGTCGCGTCGTCTTCTTCAGGGAAATCCCATCCTCGCGCCAGTGTTAAGTCTGCATGAAGAGTCAGACGCGAGGAGTTCCAGCAAAGACTTCATTAGTGACTACAGCTCGAATGACCCATCCTGGCTTGGCTACGGCTGCTTCTTATAGCCTGCAGCCGTAGCTGCCAGCCAATGGGAGTGCAGGGTTTCTTCCCGCACTATTTAAACCAATACCATTTGACATTTTACAAGAACAGTTCAAATAAACCAATAACATTCAAACCTACATACATAACAGACTCCAAGTCCTTTATGGACTTTTTGTGTAAAATAGAAATAAGTGAACTTATGATTTATGGTTTTGGTGATTACATAGGATAGATTATAGAAAGAAGAGAGTCACAATGTAATTTTAGAGAAAAAGGTACATCTGTAATTGTACTTATAATTGTTATAAAGAAAAACAGAAAACACTTTTTTTATTCCCTTTTCTTCCTTTTCTGATTTTTTTTCTTTTTGCACTAATGCTGTCTTCTTTCTTGCTCTATTTTAGTTTGCATAAATTTTTGCTCTTGTTTTTTAAACTTAAAATTATATATTTTTTAAAAAAGAATATAGCCTAAAGGGCATTTGCATTATTGAAATATGTTAAAGATATTACTTTTGAAGCTGACAGGCCAGAGATTAGAGAAGACTTCTCCACAACATTCCAGATGGCTATTTCATAATTTACTGAAATCCATGAAGTTCACAGTGCATATTATAATTAAAATAACAATTTTATGGTGGTGCTCGGAATCTCTTATCTGGACTCAATGTTTTGGTAACATGTGGTCTAAACTTCCTGTGCTGGTGGTCCTCTTTAAAATGGTTTTTGAAATGCTGCAAGACTTAATCAAGTGAAGCCTTGGGGTCATTTTTTGACCTCCAGAGTTGGGAATAAAAGCATGTGTCCTCAGTTCCTCCTTTTCAGTGCTGATAGACAGAGTCTGCCTATTTCTCAGACATTCTCTGCTTATTTTTCTTTCTTGTCCTGACATTTGTTGTCATTGGCAGTGATTTAACTATTAACTTGAGTCTTAAGGAAGAAATATTAGCATGCTTTTTTTTAAATTCCTCTGATGAAACAAATAGATTTTATGCTTATTTTCAGATATCCAAATAAGGGCATGGGTGCATGAAGTTCCTTTTCAAAATGCTTTCTAAAATGATACCTGTTAAAATAAATCTGTTTACCCAGCCCTATTTAAGGAGCAAGCAACCTCAGTTATCTTGGCCCAGGCGAGATGTGAAATGGGCAATGATTCCAATTTATTTTTATTTCTCTAGCTCTCCAGGGCAGACTTAATACAAATGTGGTGCAAAAGAGGCAAACAATACAGGGAATAGAAATGTTTATGAATGTTTTTGCTCTATATAAAATTATCAAGATTGCAAAACTAGATGCAATCTACCTCTATGCCCTTTCACCTAGATGTTATGACATCTATTGTGTCCCAATTGTGTAGAAGAAAGGGTTGAGGTGGGGGATGTCAAATTAGGATGGGCAGCCTGCAGACCATGGGTTGCATATATTCTGGCCCCTTTATTCTCCTTCCTTTCTAACAACCCATATCCTGCCACCACCAATAAGCATCAGACAAGCAATAAATAAGGGCAACATTATTATAATTTATTTCCTTCATATCCTGCCTTTCCTCCAGGAAATTGAGACAGCATATGCTATATAGTATTCCCTCCTCTGATTTTCCTTACAACAATTCCACTGGGTAAGTTGAGCTGTTTCCTAATGAATCTCATGGAAGTAGATTGCCTAGAGTAGCCCCATGGCAAGGTAGGCAGCAAATAAATAAATTAGGTGGCCATGAATCAGGGTCTCTTTCACCAGAACCAAATGCTTTAGCTGCTATATTAGACTGGATTTCTGGATTTCCCATTGAAGTTCATGAGAAAAATATATAAAATGAATTCTATAAGCATCAGATACCCCAAAATACTTGAAAACAGGGGGGAAAGAGAATGAAGTTCTAGTGTTACCCATATCTATAGCATGGTTATTTCATATTGATAAAGAATAATAAAATGAGACTCTGAATTAGATTAATTGAACCTTAGCAAGAACAAAGTTAGGTGATATCATAAATGATCAGTTGACTCCCTGCACTGTTGTCTGTTCATTGAAACTACAGTTTTACTCAGACCATTGATTCTTGATTTGTTATATCTAAATCTTGCTTTCTTCATTGATGGAGCTCATAGCATCAAATACATTTTCTCTTGCAAGTTCCCATTCAGGTCATGGTGAGCCATGATATCCTGTCCTTGGCCATACCATCAGTGTTACATAAGCTTGCAACTTACATCAGGATTTTGAGAGAACCTCTTCCTGTTAATAACAATGCAAGGATCAAAAGTGGCTTATGCTGAATCATCAAAGATTGCAAAATATTTTCTCATCACTGTTCAAAGAATACTCACTTTCTCAGGGGCAAATATTTATCTCTAAAGGTGGGGAACTGATAGCTTTCCAGAAGTTATTGAATAAAATTTACCAGCATCCTAGCAAGCATAATCACTTGGATGCTGTGAATCACATTTTTACAACATTTAGAGGGCCACTTACTCTAAAGCATGAGGAGACATTCCAATCAGCCTCACTCCCAGATTACTCAAAAAAAAAACCATTATGAATTTTCTGAATGGATGACAAGTAAGAGCCTTGGTGGTGCAGGCTGTTAAATGCCTAGCACTTAAGTTCCAGCTGCCTGCAGTTAGTGCAGGCTCGAATCCCACCAGGCTCAAGGTTGACTCAGCCTTCCATCCTCTCGGGGTAGGTAAATTGAGGACCCAAGTTTTTGGGGGGCAATAAGCTGACTTTGTAAAAATGCCGCTTAGTAATAAGCAGGCATATACAATGGAATGAAGGCTATTGTTGAGCGCATTGGGTTGCGCTCCAAAAATTGTAAGCCGCCCTGAGTCTTTGGAGAAGGGCGGCATATAAATATGAATTTTTAAAAAATCAGCTATGGATTTAGCCTATGGCAGCACCTAGCTGGTTTTGGCTGATCCTGGTAGTTAAGCAAGATAGTTCTTGGATCGAAAACCAGCTTGGAATTTCAGGACAATGGGCTATCAAAGATGGTGAGACAAAATTCTTGAGCAGAAATAGTTTGCTGGTTTTTAATATCCATCTATCAAAGTTTACTAGGGCAGTTGAAAGAGGTCCTAGCAACAACAAAAAAAACTTTTAGGGACTAGAGGTGATTTACCTAAGCAATAAGCCATGATTAAAAATTGTAATACTATATAGCTGTAGTTTTGGAGAAAAACACAAAACTAAACTTCCAGAGCCCTCATGGCCAATTGAAACTGGAATGGCTTAAGGTCTCATAAACCCTACCACAGTAGCAACCTGGGATAGTTGACAGTCAGGTTGCTTCCTTGTTTCCAGTCTAATCTTCCAAGTTCAGGTGACATTTCCATATATCGGCTACCAATTAGTCGCTTTCTGCGCTCTTTCTGTGACTCATTAATTTCTGTGGAAAATCAATGCTTCTGCAGCTATAAAAAGAATACCTAAAATAGCCATGTTCATGGGAAAGTAAACCAGGGAAAATACTTTATTCATGCATCATCCATTATGTTTACAAACCCCAGGCACATTGTTGGTTAGTTCTGCATTAGTGTTGTGTGCATACATAAATCCAATCCAGTTCCATGCTGCATCTGTAACATGTCCAAGAATCAGAGGGAGATGGGCAGTTTAGAAATTGAATGAATGAATGAGTGAATGAATGAATGAATGAATGAATGAATGAATGAATGAAGAAATAGATAGATAGATAGATAGATAGATAGATAGATAGATAGATAAATAGATAGATAGATAGATAGATAGTCTAACAGATGATTGAGCCAAATGAGCTTCAACTATAGGCAGTCAATGAAGGCAATCTAAACTGAATATGCATGATGCTTATATTGCAGTGTTATAAACAGTCTGACTTTATGCACATTTGCCCAGAAGCAAGATCTAGTGATTTCAACCAAAATTAGTTCAGTAAATACACATAGCATCAAAGCCTCAAGAGGATTTAGCCTTGTCTGGATTGTGCATATGAGAACTATTATTGTAGCTTTCTCCAACCCGGTGCATTCTAGCTGTTGAGACTACATGCCTGAAAATGCCTAGCTCATGCTGGCTGATCAGTGAAGGAATTACAAACTCAGCACATCTGGTGGCTTTTCGATGGAAGAAGGCATAAGTAAGCTGTAATTCAGCATGACATTTAGAGGAAGGGAACAAAAACTGTCAGGATTTGTCAATTACTTTAGCACTAGATCACTTTGCTTGGAAAGAATTGTTTCATAAATAAGATAAGAAAATACACTTTTCTTCTATCTCTCAGTTCTTCTTTTCAACCCCCAGAATCTGAGAAGATGATCTCTTTCATCAAGACAGCTAACAGCAAAAAAGAAAGAAAAAAAGTCTACATCCACTTTCAGCATCAGCCTACTTTGAAATCAGATTCTTCATCTTGTATTTCTGACTCTGACTCCCACTTCTCTTCTATGAGGAGGGGGAGGAGGAGGGAGGATAGAGAGGAGGAGGAGGAGGATGGTGATGTCTTGTTAGGTACAAACTTTTTTTAAAAAAATGAGGACACAGGAATTTAATTTTCCTTCCTAGTTATCCCAAAGATACTCTTTTTCCAAAAGGCAACTGGACTTTGTTTTTCTTTCCTGGATGTTTATGGCTTGATTCTTATGGTTTCAGGTCCCATGCTGTTTTTTCCATTTCTGTTGCAATATAGGCTTTTTTCTTCAGACTTTTATATTCCAGATCTGGTAACTCTAGTAATACAGGTCTGAGGGTGCATCAAGAATAATAATCTCATTTTCCAGTAAGCCAAAATGTCAAACTTCCCCCTATAGGAAGTATGTACACAAATTAACATCAAAATATCTGCAAAATGGACTTAACAAAGGTATAAGGTGAACGCACATAGGAGTCAGTAACACTAACTCCATAACTGATTTGTGGACTACGGCTGCTATTCAGCTTCACAATTCCAGGATCCAGAAAGATGGAGCAGCATGATTTTGGGAGATAAGACACTGAAAACTCCTCACAACTGCTCCTTTTATAATCTATGTAATGGACATTTCAGCCTTCTTTTCAAAATGAATTCTTTCCTAGGAGATATTACAATTAGTTATAATGCAGTCAGGAGAAACTTGTTATCATTACCAACTAGAGTCAGAGAGAACCTAAACTTTCTGCCCGAAAGACAAGGCTGTCCAGGTCCAGCCAGTTGAATAACAGTGGTGGGACAAAAAGTTACAAATATTGAGCAATGTTCATTATATACAGGATTTGCTTTTGATATACAGCAGTTAATAGCATTGTGCTAGTTTTGTAGCTTTTCTACAATAGCACAGTAGCTTCCAGTGGAGCTCCTCAAATGTGAATCCCGGATCATTAAGTTGGCCTGTAATGATTACTTGAGATTGTTGCTACTGTACCAGCCTCTTTGCTATGTAGTGACCTCCCTGCCTGAGCTACTTGACTCTATTTCTGAGTTGGCAGTGGAGTTTCCCAGGTTTATGGTCCACCTTTTCTGGGGGGCAGGATCTGAGACTGCTCAGGAATTCATGACCATAGGCCTATCCCAGGTCATATAAGATAAGGGACAGTGGACATACATCTGATCTGATTACATACATCTCAGTTTGGCCTTCTTGGAAGAATCCTGACATCATAATTAGTCCCCAGATAACAGAAGCTGTGCAAAACCTGGCTATGTTTGAGTGCAGGCATCTTCACTGTTCTCTAGTATACCTGTAATATTATGATGCTCTAATTCAGAGTCCCAGTTTACAGGAAGAAGAACAGCTGGCCAATCTAGTATGAATCTTAACATTAGGAAAATGTAGATGTCTTATTTTCCCCCTGGAGTAACTTGTCTCTGACAAGGAAGAGGGGGGAAAAACCCTGAGCAAACCAGAAGATGAATGTTTCACAAAGCCTTCCTCCCACCTACCTATCCACCCACTCTGGTACATCCGTGTTGAAACTGGCAAGCAATAACAGTAGAAATCCAAACACTATGACGAAGATCATCCTCTCTGGGATATTTGCTTCCTTGCAAATCTAATAGTCTTTCCTCAATCACATCTGGAGTACATTTCTTCTTTCATGCGTAAGACCGTCAACAGTGATTAGGCCTGTTCGTTGTTCTGCCAGAATATAAGCATCAGCAATGGTTGAAGTGGAAATAACGTTTCCACTCTGTCATGTCTTTATTAAAATGTATATATCCATCACTTATCAAATCAGTCCTCGTGATGACATGCTTGGGGGGGGGAAATCTCTTGGAACTGGATCTTGTGGAGGAAGCTTGAAAATACTTATCACTCTATATTCCTTTTATTCAGCTAAGTTGGTGAAAACTGATCTTTGACAGATACCTTTGATTTGAAGATGGTTACTAAGAGTAGTGTAAACTGCAAAGGGGGAAAAGGAATTCACCAGGCATATAAAGTCTGATTGGTCCTTTGAGGCAAAGATTAGGAAGCAGAAACTCACATAATTTGGGCCTGTGGTGTGAACAAATTATGAACTAAGGAAAAATGATTACGCTGACAAAGTTGAGAGAAATGAAAGTCAAAGCCAACAAATAGGGTGGATCAGTGGATTCAAGAGACTCAATGGCAAATCCCTGGAGGAGCTGCAGATATTTTCTGGAGACAATTCAGGATAGTAAGTTCATGAAGTCATCAAGAATTAAATGGTATAAAAGGTAACTATTGTCTATGTCCATGGATAGCAAATACAGGTAGTTCTCAACTTACCATTCATTTAGTGACCGTGTGAAGTTACAAACAGCACTGAAAAAAAGCGAGTTATTATGACCATTTTTCACACTTACAACCATTGCAACATCTCCATGGTCACATGATCAAGATTAAAATGCTTGTCAGCTGATTCGCACTTATTTTATTTATTTATTTATTAATTGATTTATATGCGCCCCTCTCCCAAGGACTCAGGCTGAATACAACAATAAATTACTTAAAAATATATTAAATTAAAGAACCGGTTGCAGTGTCCTGGGGCCATGTGATCAGCTTTTGTGACCTTCTGACAAGCAAAGTCAATGGGGAAACCAGTTTCACTGAACAACCACATCACTAATTTAACAACTACAATGATTCACTTAACAACTGTGTTAAGAAAGGTTGTAAAATGGGGCAAAACTCACTTAACAAATGTCTTTCTCAGCAGCTTAGATTTTGGGCTCAGTTGTAGTCATAAGTTGAGGGCTACCTATAGACAATATTGTTATTACTTTTTATGCCATCTTTTTATCTATGAGGCAAGGCAACGAACATAGCTAACAACTCCTCTCATTTCCCCACAACAACAACAACAACAACCCTGTGAGTTGGATTGAGCTGTCCAACAGTGTCACTGATGTCACCAAGCTTGTTTTCATGCCTACAGCAGAACCTAGAAATCACCATCGCCTGATTTTTAAGCCAACACCTTCACTACTACAAAATAAGCCAATATTTAATATTGATGATGAGCATAGTACCAGAATAAACTGCCCTACACCTCTTAAAAGATCTCTTAGTAATGCCTTAAGATGTAGCTACCTCACTGTACATTGTATGATAAAAGAATCTGATTCTGTATCTACTTTTCTCCTCCTAGGGCAGGACCTCCAAGTGTGAGGCAATATAACCTTTATTATTTCTGGCCATAATTGCTTCCATATATATACACATAGTTGGAAGAAGCACAGCCTGCCATGTGGAATCATCTAAAGTGCTGGGATATGGGGGAAAAAATCTTTTTTTTTAATATCCAGGCTTATGTATCTTCATTTTGTTTATGCAAGTTAATGAAAAGAAGGAAAAGTGGGAGAGGTAAAGCGACTTGAAAATCATGGCGCTAATGGAAAGTATGAGTTACCCTTTATTTGAGAAAATTGAAATGCAATCTGGAAATACTTTCCTCCACTTTTCCCACCCCTCAATTTACTGGCTGCTGGTGTGGTCTGCTGTTAAAGGTGAAGTTTTGCAATGTGATAGAAACGCTATGCTCAACCCACAGCTTGGTCCCAAAGAGGTTTCAAAGAAAAGTGTGTGTGTGTGTGTGTGTGTGTACACACACAAATCTCTTCCTCTGTGGCTTTTTCATTTAATGAACATGTAATACTCTGACCCTGTAGGCCTGTACCAAGCTGCTCACACATGGCAACAGCAGAAGTAATAATAGGGATGAGAGCCGGGCTGGGGACAATAATTCTTTTCCTAACCTCAGCTAAAGCTGGAAACAATGTGGGGCCCCAGGACACCCTATCAATTGAATTTTGAAAGATACAACTGCCCGAAAGCAGTGGTTTTCCTATTATTTTGAGACAGAAAGCCCACAAACGTGTATAATAAGATTAAAGACATAAGATCACAGTATTATCACTTTAAAAAGGGAGGAAGGATTTGCATCGCCCCAATTTAGAAAATCCTGTCCCTGTCCATGTATTTCATGTGGTCTTCCCAATTTTATCTGCCCTCCCATTGTACCTCCCCACATAAAAAGTACATTGTCCGCATTCAGAATTATACATACAGAAATTATACAAACTCGAACAAGGCAAAGTAGAAAACTGGTTTGTATTCCAATAAAGTCCGATGTTTTAGCCCCACGCACAACGAAACACTGAAAATTTAAAAGATATTAAGTATTATCAACTGGCTAGAATCGTTCATAAGATGTGTGGTTAGGAGCACTCTGTCCCAAAGCACAAATGATAAATAAGTTCCCGATTCCACAGAATGTATCCATTTAAATATAACTAATCTCACTGATCCCATAGGACGCTTATATTAAGATTAAACCTACATAAGATGCTGATGCATTTTTGTTAAATTGAGTTGTATATTGTCTGGAATTTAAGAGGCAGATGATTTAGAAATAAGACAGTGTGGTGAAATGCATTACTGTGTATTTTCCAAGCCAGCAACGTATCGATTACTCTGAATGCAATAGGGGAAAATTAAGATACAATCCTGATTTCACTTTGGTCCATTGGCTGCAGCAAAAGAATGTTCACATGCAACTATGCTTTTTTGACATCTCATGCATGAACTTATAGTTAGGACCATATTATCTGGGAAAAATATGTTCAGGGCAGGGATGGCCCTTAGTATTTAGCAGTTTTATAACTAAATTAGTTTTGTTGAAAGCAGCATCCTCTTCGAGTTACTATGTTGTACAATATTCTGTCTAACTCTACTGCAAGAAAAAGTTACCATGAAAATCATGCAATTATCCATATTTCTATGGATATCTATATGCAATCTCCATATTTCCTTTGTTCTAGCTGCAAATATGTGAACTGCCTAATGCAGTTCTTTATATTATATAGAAACCAGTTAGCCATCTGAGGTCAGTCCTGAGCAAAAACATACTTCTGATCAATTCAGATTCAGTAACAAACATCAGATATCCTCTTACATAATCCTCTAAATGTATAGCTATCTACAACAGACAGTAGTACCCAAGCTGATCTTGGCTGATCTCAGAAAGCTAAGCAGGGTCAAGGCTGGGTAAGTGCTTGGGTGGGAGACTACCAGGAAGTGCAGGCTGAACTGGGAAGTCAAAAAGGTTTCATCCCTAAGCAGAACTGTAGTAGTCCCCTGTTAGAACAGCTAAAAACTTTGGAGAGGACCCAATTTGGCAATGAGTAAACTGTAAACTAAATTGACAAACGAACAGATGCCTGCTGAAACTGGATCCCATATATTCTGACGTATGCAATCTAAATTTCAAATTAGTAATGAATACTGGCCTCTAGTCATTATTAAAAATGTCAACAAATATGGGTGCTTTTAAGAATCACAGACCTGGCTGGACAAAATTTGAATTTTCATTGCAGGAGAGAATAGAGCTACGCTAAACAGTTGATTGCCCACTTGCAATGAGAAGATGTAAATTATTTATGTGCTCTTGGGAGAAGATTCATAGCTTGTTCTCCTGCCCTTCTGAATTAACAGATACTTGGTGCAGTGCTTGGTGGTCTTGATAATAAACATTCATTGTATGTTTACATAACAGCCATCTCAGACCTGGGAACTGCTGATTGCTGCCTCAGCCCTGATGCAAATTGCTTTTTGACCATCCTTCCTTTAGCAGCTACATTCCCCCGCCCCCAGATGGTTTAGGGACATTTGTTTAGAGGTTCAGCCCAGAAAACACAGATCCAACACACAACTTCTGTAGCACAAAGCTACTTGTTCTGACCTCGGCTTCCCAAGATCATGAAGCAGACTCCTCGTTCCGATAAAACCCCTTTTATTTAGGTTAAAGTGAATTCCTCTCCAGCAAAGTCCCAGCAAACTGTCTTTCATGAGATTTCACAACTACAGACCTTTATCAGGCTTGGAGAGTTGCCAGGCCAATATCTTCCAAACGCCATGCTGTAGCAGAAATTACTTGGCAAGAAGTCAGGAACAGATCTTCGCCCTAATGAACTGAATTAATTCTCTCCTGCAAACACCACTCCCCTTTCACTTCTCTTTATTCCCTATGGGAGGGGCCATTCACCGCCCACCTGTGCCATTACTCCCGATTCAACCCTTGTTCCCTAACTGTTCCCTTCTCCTGGCAGCTCTGCGCATGCACACATTGGGAACAGGTTCCAGCTGTTCTTCTGCCCCATTGACCTCCTACTCCGAAGGCAGCTGATAACTGTCAGATGGCCCTGGCCCCATCTCTGCCGCTGACGCAGAGCACTCATCAGAGCCTTCTCCAAACTCCAGGACTGGCCCATGTTCCTTCCCAACCTCCTCACTGTCCATGTCTGCTGCCAGCTCCACTGGCTGCTGGCAGGCCACAACACTACTGTTCTTACTTGATAAGGAGCAAACTTATGCAAAAGTTTCTTCTTGGACAACAGAAGAAACACAAGAAAACAGAAATAGCAGGATCACTATTGTTCAATGGTTATATCATATAGGAAAAATGACAGTATATAGGCAGAAGGAGCTGGGGAGAAAGTTAAACTGTTAAATATCAAGAACATTGTCTGGAATTAAACATGTTTCATATTTTGTATATAATTTCATGTGGATACATTTTGCACAAATGGACTGGCTTTTAGTAACACTTGGAATCATCATCTTGAATAATATGAGCTATTAATTGGTTAAGCAAAAATATACTGCCATCAAAGTATGTAAAATTAATCCTCAAAACTGGTACTGATTTACAGATACATGAAGAAATTTCCAATAAGCAACATATTATAGTCTATTATATGTCATCCTTGAACCATAACTTTTAACAGTTGATCCATAGGAATGCTAGCTATAGTTCACATTTAACTTAGGGTTATTATATTAAATTGTACTCCTGCTTCATTTCTATTATTAAGTGGTATTACGTTAAGATAACATGAAAGAAAGAAAGAAATGTATTCTAAGTAAAAAGTTGCAGCTATGGATACCATAAACAGATTGTCTATGCATTGGCTCTATACCAAGGGGGTCAAACTGCAGGCCGGATCCCGGGTGCGTCACACGCAGACCACGCCCACCCTGGCTCTGCAAAGGCAAAAAACATCACGATGTGTTGTGTGATGCAATTGAATTTGACACCGTGCTCTATACAAACGCAACGGCAGCTGCTTGTACAGACCCTCTCCATGTGTGATATTTGTGACTGGGCTCATGGGTTTGATTAGACCGAGGCTTGATGTTGTATTATAGTGTTCTCATGACATTGTTGATCTTTTACTGCTCTTCCAATAGCTGAGCTGATTAATTTCTAGTTCAATTGCAATGAAAGAACACATAGTGCAAGAAGGGTTCTGCTACAAGGGAGGTTTTCCATTTGATGATGACAACTTTCATCTCATTCAGCCACTCCATTCTGAAGTCAAGCCATCGCTGCCTCTTCCTATTGTTCACTCCACCTTTTAAACTGAGTTAAGTTTCCTCCTCTCTAGTGTAGTCAAGGCATCATGATGGCCAGCCAACACTGCATCACAGTTTTGAAGGTAGATTTCAGGGAAGCAGTTCTGGTTCTGAGTCTAGAAATCTGGGTATTTTTCAAATGAAGTATTCTCTACTCTTCATAGATGCCTGTTGGCTACAAGGATTATTATTAGCAACTCCACAGATGATTCTCCTCTTCCCCTAGTACCCACAGTAGTATATTGAGAATATAAGTTCATGACTTCCGGTTTGTTCCTCATCGGAGTTGGAGCGGAATCCATGATCGTGCGTGGTTTCGCTCGAGTTCACTTGCTGGAGGGTCCTGATTGGGACCAGAACCACCCTGGTGGGGTGGTGAAGAAGGGGAAAATCATCTGGAGGGTCAAGGGGAGTTGCAACTCCCTCCCAAAGGCAAGCTGCAGCGGTGGTCCTAAAATGGCCACCACGAAGACAAAGAACACTCCGGGAAACTAAGTTTTGTGCTGGAGCAGAGAAGTAGTGAGCAGAGTGTGAACCAGGCAAAGGACATCGCTTTTGAGGTACCCCAGTATTAAAATAAAGGGCTATCTTGGAGGGAAGTGTGTGGAAGCGGCAACCAGAGAAAGTGAGAAAGAAATTGGATCTTATAAAACTTGGATTGGATTAATTTGGAGGAGAAAATTTAAAGGAAAATACTTTAACACAACAAAGGTTTAGAAATTAAACTGGATAACTATTGAATTATGGGCACTTAAAGGGCATAATTAAATGCTGAAATTGAGTGTGTTTTAAAAAAAGAAATAATAGCTAATGATTGAAATTAGCGAACTTAATGAAAGTATTATATTCAATAAAGAAAGTTAAAGGTAAAAAGACTCAAGAGCGCCACCTGATGGTACAGGAAAACTTCAGTACGTTTTAAAAAGTGTCTCGTCTTCTCAAGTTTGGATTTTGGAACTTAAAAGAAAATAAAAGAAACTTCATTATTGTTATAGAACCATCCGAACAAAGACTCAAGAGTATGGATTGTTGAAAATAAATTCAAAAGATATTGGCTGAAATAATATACTGGACTCTGGGATTGAATATATCTATTAAAGAAGAGGATGTTAACTATTAAGGAAGAGGAAAGAAAAGAAAAAAAGGAGAAGATATAATGGAGAAACTATTTGTTGATATAAGATTGGACTTACAAGAGTCAAGATTGGATTTGCAAGATATAAGGGACATGATAAACATTAAACTTGAAATGTGCAATTATGTACTACAGAAATTAGAAATGGTGACTCAGCATACACAAGAACAAAATAAACCAGAGGGGGAGGAGTTCTATAAAGAAGAAGCCAACACTGAAGGACAAAATGAACAATAATTGTTTAAGCAGGGAGGAAAGGAATTAGAATTAAAAATTTGTGGTCTGATGGGATGGTTCAGAAAATGGATAAAGGGAGAGGGAAAAAGCAGAAAAAGGAAGGGCAAAAGAAAAATCAAAAGAGGGAGAGAGAAAAGTTTAATAACTGGAATGAGAAATGGAGGGAATAAGAATGGGAAAAAGGAATTAAGAGAAAGGACCAGAAAACAAAGAGGAATAGGAAACAAACAAGGATGAAAAGAAAGTACATTGTCCAAAGAGTGAGAGATAATGAGTGAAAAAAAATGGATAAGGAAGGAGATTCCGCAAGGTAATATGTTGTGATGTATAAGAATATATTGAAAATAGTATTTTGTAATGTATAGATGATTCATAAGGTGTTTGAGAAAATATAATGTGGAATCTGAGAAAAATATATATATTTGTGTTATATACTAGATAGGGAGATTGATATTAAGGTAGAATGAAGGTGGTTAGCTCAAATTAATAACCAGGGGGGGAAATTATATTTACAGATAAGGATTGATAAAATGACAAATGTGACAGAAAAAAGTAATATGAGAAATGACAACAGAAATGAGATGAGAATTTTAGATAACATTGTAAAATAAGATATGAGAATGTATTAATATAACATGAATTGGAATTGGATAAGATAAGCTTAATATTTAACAATAAGGATGATGCAATATGAAACTAAACAAATATAACAAACAGGCAACTATGGTCATGTTTGTACTGAAATGTGAAACCTGGAACCACACTGCTTGCCAAATGAGAATTTTTTACTTTAAAAAATAAAATAAAAGCAGGGAGAAAATTGAATAATGGAATTACTAGGTATGTTTAACTGATATGGTGGTAGGCATTTGGAGAGAGTTTTGAAAGGTTGAAAATAAGCATTGAAGGATTATGAATTAATGTGAACGATATGCACTGAGAGATAAGATTGATATTAATTTTGCCTATACTAAAATGTATGATATATTGATGCCACACTATTCATGTATTGTTGTGCATATGCAGATTGAAATAAAAAAAATTTGGAAAAGAAAAGAGAATATAAGTTCATGCAGCACCAACATTACATTGAATGTCCTGACTGAGTGACATGTTCTTGCACACATTCTTCTCTTTCCTATCACAATCAGTCAATATTGTATATTTACTGTATTGAACATATTTGGCCCAGTGGTGGAATCCAAACATTTTTACTACCGGTTCTGTGAGTGTGGCTTGGTGGGCGTGGCTTAGTGGGCGTGGCACGGGAAGGCAAAATCCTCATTCTCTCCCCACCCCACTAACCTGCTTTCCAGCTCCGTTCTCCTGTGCAGGGCAACAAAAGAAGACCCAGCCGATCTCGGGAGGCAGAGAATAGATGGGGGCAGGGCCAGTCAGAGGTGGTATTCTGAACTACTCAAAATTTCCACTACCGGTTCTCCAGAACTGGTCAGAACCTGCTGAATACCACCTCTGACTTGGCCCCATAGGGACCTTTGTTTTCTCCTCCAACATGTAGTGTGTATGCTTGTATGCGTGTACAAACTTCAGCAAATTTTCAGATTTTTCTCTAAGCCTAATGATAGCTCCGTTATCACTGGCTACGCAAGAAATGGCATTTGGGGTACTGGCATTAGCATTTTCAGGTGAAAACTGCAACCAAATATTTCATGATGAATGCTTAAATTCAAGCCAGGCCAGCCATGCTTTCGTTCAAAGAACTTGCATTATACACACCCACATGGCTGCAAGGACCATCTGGTGCCATCCTTCCCATCCCTATTCTGTTCACATGATGTCATATAATAACCAACTAAAGAATTTGGGACTGTCCATGCAAATGACCCACAGAATTGTCTCCAATGGCACTAGAAAATTCAGACCCTTTGGATGTCAGTTCTTGCTTCAGTTCATGTCTCTTACCTTGCTTTTTGTCTGCCCTTTATGGTGCTTTGCCAATTAAATGTTTTGATGTTACTGATTGTTTAATCAACATCACGTTAGATCTTAGTTAGCTGATCTGAGTGGTGTCTGTACTTGCTCGGATCTGGATACAGGCATATGTATAGACACGAGCAACATGCTGATCAAACTGGAAATTACCTGCATTAATTTTCCAATATTCTGTAGCCATTAAACTTGTTTAATCCTTATTTGGTTACCAGGAGAATTGCTTTTTAGGTTCTCTTTCATTCACTTTTAAGTAACAAGATAAACCTATGTACGAGCTTTTTTTTGGAAAAGTAAAAAAATTAGGTAGCTTCTTTGTGAGAAAATTTTGTGGAATGTTTAGCAAAAGACAGGTGGAATTGATACAAGAAGTTCTCAAGTGTAATTATCCTAAATCCTCCTAATTAAAAGAATGACCTGTCAGCAAATTATTCAACACTTTGGGCAATATTCAGATCTACTCCATTTGTAGCTAACAGTCCCTTTGCTCTTCTGAGAAATCAGGCTTCCAAGTATGTAAATATTTGCTGCTATTTGCAAGCAGTTGTGGCAATGTTAAATTTGGAGTTGTTCCCTCTCTCTCCTAATATTCCATTAAACATAACTGTTAGATTTGCATGAAGAGTCAGACGCGGAGTGCTTCAGTGAAGAGTTTATTAGTGACTACAGCTCATAACAGACCCGATTTGGCTGGGCTGCGGCTGCTACTTATAGCCAGCAGCCGCAGTTGCCAGCCAATCAGAGTGCAGGGTTTTTCCCGCACTTTTTAAACCAATCATATTTGACATTTTACAAGAACAGTTCAAACTAAACCAATGACATTCAAACCTGCATACATAACACCCCTCCCCACTAGGTTCAGTCCATACTCAAACCCCAACCTATCTAATGTATTCTTTTAAATAGGTGGGGCTCTTACGTGTATGCTGAGACCTTCGTGGTTCAGAAGTTTTAACGTTCTCACCCAGTGAGAGAGGAAATGTGTCTGTTGACATTTCCCTAGTTGGACTTCCTGTGAAAGAAGACCCTGTTTGATTGTTAGAATCTGGTCTCTCCTCCCAACCCATCTCCAGCCCAATGTCAGCACCCAAGTCAGGTAGTGATGTGCAATCTTCCACTTGTAAGGATGGATTTTGGCATTGTGACAGGTTTTGGGATGGTTCCTGTCATAATGGCTCATTACACATGGGGTTGATTCTTGTTTGCTGATTATCCTCATGTTCCTCCCCTCCCCTAGAAAAGGCATTAGGTATGGGAACTAGAGAGGAACAATTGCGATGTTCCTGAGGTAACCTGGATCTAAGTTGATCAATGTGCCTGCTCCAGAGGACTCCATCCTCTGTTTGTACCCTGTAAGAACGAGGGCCTGTGATTTGAGTTATTTCAGCAGGAATCCATGAAGGTTCACCCATAAGGTTCTTAGCATAAACAGAATCACCCACACTGAACGTGCGAACTTTGCTAGTGGAATCAAGTGGTGCGTTGGGTGCTAAGTGGGATGAAGGCAGTCAAGGGGAGACCTAAGTTTCCTACCCATCAACAACTCTGCTGGGGATAAGTTAGTTGATGGGTTAGGAGTGATGTGTTGAACACTAAGAAGTTTTTCAACTTTCTCAGTGATGTCCCCAGGACCCAATTTCTGAAGCTTTTTCTTGGTAAAACGCACCATGCTCAGCCCGCCGTTAGCAAGGGTGCCCAGGGGCAGTCAGGGCATGTCTGATACCCTGTTGTGCTAGATAGGATTCAAAAGGTTGGATGTAAATTGAGGGCCATTGTCAGAGACAAGAACATCAGGTAACCCGTGGGTTACAAAAGCTTTTAAGCTGCTTGATGACAGCATCAGTTGTGGTGGATGCCATAGGGATTACCTCTAGCCATTTGGAATATGCATCTACTATAATAAGGAAGGTGTGCCCTCTGGTAGGGCCAGCAAAATCAATGTGAATCCTAGACCATGGGCCCCTAGGACATTCCCATTCCTGTTTGGGGGCAAGAGGTGGGGCAGGCCTGACTACCTGACAGTTGGGACAAGATGCAACCCAGTTTTCAACCATTTTGTCAATACCTGGCCACCATACATAACTCCTGGCCAATCCCTTCATCCTTACAATACCAGGATGACCCTCATGTAACATTTCCAAAACCTCTTTGCAGTTTTGCAGGAATAACCACCCTGTTACCCCACAAAATACATCCTCTTAATACAGATAATTCAGTTTGCCTGGACTTAAAAGGTTGGGCAAGGTGAGGTAGATCTTGAAGAGGCCAACCTTTCTTAATCCAGCCTATAATAGGAGCCAATAAAGTGTCTTTGGCAGTCTCTCTGGCAATTTCAGCAGCATGTACTGGAAGCTTGGCAACAGTTTCTAGGAAAAAGGTGTGTGCCTCAGGTTCAAAGTCCTCCTTGTGACAAGGAAGTGGGCAACGACTCAAGGCATCAGCATGTCCAATGTCCTTGCCAGGCTTGTGGATAAGTTTGTATGAATAAGCAGCAAGAAATTCAGTCCACCTCAGCATTCTTGGTGACAGGATAGTGGGTGTAGGTTTGTCTCCTGCCACAATGCCTAACAAAGGTTTGTGATCTGTGACAATGGTAAATGTTCTCCCATATAAATACTCATGAAATTTCTTGATAGCTGCAACAATTGCCAATGCTTCCTTGTCCAATTGGCTGTAATTCCTCTCTGCTTTGGTCAAGGTGCGAGAGTAAAATGCAATAGGGGCTTCCTCCCGCTGGGAAGCCTGTGGCTCAAACCCCCCCACTCCAAAGGGGATGCATCACAAGTCAGTACAACAGGTAAATTCTCAGAGAACTGTATGAGTACAGCATCAGACGTGATTAGTCTTTTAATACTGTTAAATGCTGATTGTTCCTTCCTGCCCCAGACCCAAACAGACTTTTTGTCAAGTAATCTGTGTAATAGTTCTGCAATGGTTGCCTTCTGAGGTAGTAACATGTGATAAAAGTTAATAAGTCCAAGGAAGGCTTGCAAATCTGTTTTGCATTTTGGTCTAGGGGCTTCTTTGATTGCTCGAACCTTGGCATCTGTAGGGTGGATGCCATGCTTGTCAAGCCCAAGAACTCAACCTTGTCAGTTCTAAGAGTGCATTTTTCTTCCTTGACTTTTAACCCCGCTTTTGAATCTGGTAAGGACTTCTCTGAGTCTCTCTTGTAATTGAGTGTCATTTTCAGCAGAGATTAACACATCATCAAAGTAAGGCACTACCCCTGGCAGTCCTTGGAGCATCCTTTCCATAAGGCTTTGGAAAATGCCTGGTGCCACGCTTACTCCAAACTGTAACCTTTACATTTGAAGGCACCTCTATGAGTCACAATGGTTTGGGCCTCTGCAGTGGCATCATCAACTGTTAGTTGTTGATATGCCTGGGCCAGATCCAATTTGGCAAAGACTGTACCCCTGCCAAGTGAATGTAATAAATGATGCACCACTGGAACTGGATATGCTCTGCTGAAGCGCATGGTTCAATGTCCCCTTATAGTCTCCACAGATTCTTACTGACCCATCAGTCTTGACTGGTGTGACTATGGGTGTCTCCCATCTGGAGTGGTCAGTGGGCTCTAAAACTCCTTGAGCTATTAGTTTATCTAATTGTGCATCAATTTTTCCTTTAAGGCAAATGGGACCCTTCTGGGCTTTAAACGAATTGGGGGCACCTTGGGATCTAGGTTGAAAGTGATAGGGGTCCCCATATACTTGCCCAATCCGCTGAAGACCTCTGGAAACTCAGACTTCAAGGCCTCCTCCCATTCAGTGTTGCTCACATGATTGATGCCAGTCACCCGATGCCTAGTGGATTGAACCACTCAAGTCCCAGCAAGCTTGGGCAGTCCTTGTCCACGATGGTCAGGGGCAAACGCTTGGTGTGGCCTTTGAACTTCACGTTGAATTCTCTTGTTCCAACTACTGGAATCTTGTTCCCTTGGTAGTCTTTAAGAGTCAGTGCTTGCTTCTGGAAATGCTTCTTCTGAATGTTGGGAAGTAGCCTGTGAATAGTGTCCCATGACACCATAGATAAATAGGAGCCTGAGTCCACTTCCATTTGGCAAGGCCTTCCTTCAATAGTACCTTCACATGTACTTTTCTGCTTCTTAAGGGTGAAGAATGACCAATAGTGACTGTTTGATGAGTTTCATTCTTCCCATTTGCTTCTGTGTTTGCCCCATTTTCTCACTGAAGTTGTTATGCTTGAATTCTTTGTCAGGAAACTTCTTTCTGCTTGGTGGAGTTCTGGATGATTTGCAGACTCTTGCTAGGTGACCTTTTTTCACAACGGAGGCAGATGGTATCAAAAACTTGCATTCAGTGCGGGGTGCCCCCACAACCTCTGCAATAAAAGTCTTGCCTTTCTTCCAAGGTCTTTCCTTTTCTTCTCCATTCTGAGTCTATAAATTCCTTCCTCCACCTCACTACAGTCTGAATCAGAATCTATTTGCTGCAATGGGTTGTTGTGGATTTTTCCACATCAGGATGGCTTGCAGCCTTGTTAATTTTCTTCATGGCTGCTGCTGAGGACTTGGTAGCTTCGCTGAAGAAGCTTCTTCTATGGCCTCCTTAAGCGTGATCTTAGGTTTCATTAATAATTTGCTCTGCAAAACCTTGTCTTTAGGCCTAGAACAAATCGATCGCATGGCCTCTTCAAAGTTGATAAACTCACATGCACCCCAATGTCCCTTAAACTTGCCACGAAGTCATTAACGCTGCTTTCCCCTTGATCCCGACGGTAGAATTCGTGTCTCTTAATGAGGCACGATACTTGTGGCGTAATGGGCTCTTAATAACTTTTCTAAGTCGGGCCAGTCCATTACCTTCACGTCTGCAGCTCCCGCCAATGCCTTCGCCATCTTGAAATGGCCGGACCGCAGTGGGTGAGAAAGACCGCCTCTTCCGCTTGTCGAAATGTCGGCGAGATCGTTTCCTCCAAATACATTTGGAAATGATCTGCATACGAGTCCCAGTCTTCTGCCGTCGGATCGAACGGGCTGGGGGTGTTCAGCGCAGCCATCTCTCTCAGCTTGTTCTCCGCGTTGTCTTCTCTTCGGGAAGGATCCCACCTTCGTCGCCAGTGTTAGATTTGCATGAAGAGTCAGACGCGGAGTGCTTCAGTGAAGAGTTTATTAGTGACTACAGCTCATAACAGACCCGATTTGGCTGGGCTGCGGCTGCTACTTATAGCCAGCAGCCACAGTTGCCAGCCAATCAGAGTGCAGGGTTTTCCCGCACTTTTTAAACCAATCATATTTGACATTTTACAAGAACAGTTCAAACTAAACCAATGACATTCAAACCTGCATACATAACAATAACCATGCTATTGTTTGTTACAATTACTGGTACTCCTTGACTTACAACAGTTTGTTTAGTGACTGTTCAAAGTTACATTACTGAAAAAAAGTGACTGACCATTTTTCACACCGACAACTGTTGCAGCACTCCAGAGGTGGGTATTCAGCAGGTTCTGACCAGTTCTGAAGAACCGGTAGCGGAAATGTAGAATAGTTCGGAGAACCAGCAAATCCCACCTCTGACTGGCCCTGTCCCCATCTATTCTCTGCCTCCCGAGTCCCAGCTGATCGGCTGGATCTTCTTTTGTTGCCCTGCACAGGAGAATGGAGCTGGAAAGCAGGTTAGTGGGGTGAGGGAGATTTTGCAGTATATCCTTCCCCTGCCACACCCACCAAGCCACGCCCACAGAACCAGTAGTAAAAAAATTTGAATCCCACCACTGCAGCACCCACATGGGTCACATGATCAAAATTCAGATGCTTGGCACCTGACTCATCTTTATGGAAGTTGAACTGTCCTGGGATCATGTGATTCCCCTTTCACGACCTTTCAATAAGCAAAGTCGATGGGTAAATCAGACTCACTTAACAACCGTGTTACTAACTTAAACAACCGCAACAATTCACTTAACAAATGTGGCAAGAAAAATTGTAAAATGGGGCAAGACTCAATTAACAACCGTCCCGCTTAGCAACACAGATGTTGGGCTCGGTTGTGGTCATAAGTTGAGGACTGCCTGTATATCCAGCCTTTCCTTCCGAAGCTCAAGGTACTGTAGTATCTCTTTCCTCTATGCTCCTTCCTCCTATCTTTTCCCACAACTTTAGCCCTGTGAAGTAGGCTGAGCTGAGAAACAGTCTGTGGCCTTAAAAGTGAGCTTCATGTTGAGAGGAGTCTCTTCTCTGGGCCTTTCTGGACTTTAACCCTACATCACACAGAGGCATTGAGACTAACCAGGGCAAAACATTACAAGTAGTCCTTGACTTACAGCCACAATTGAGCCCAAAATTTACTGTATTTTTCCCTCCATAAGATAACAGATAATCAGAGTTGGAAGGGACCTTGTAGGTCATCTAGTCCAACCCACCGCCCAAGCGGGAGACCCTACACCAGTGGTGGCTAACCTTTTTGGGCTCCTGTGCCAAAAATTGTCCGCGCTTGCACGCTCATGCTCGTGTGCCAGCACCCAGAAGGTAATGCGCCTCCCCTACCTCCACATGTGCGCTCAATCCCCCACCACTACCCCCTTACCTGCACTGGACCTCACAGCTGATTTTCAGCCAGTTTGAGATCCCTTTCAGCCTCCTAAAGGCTTGAGGAAGGCTTCTGCAGGTTTTTCAAGCCGAAAACTAGGCCCATTTCATCACTTCCGGTATTTCCGGAAAAACAGGAAGTGACAAAATGGGCCTAGTTTTCGCCTGAAAAGCCTGCAGAAGCCTTCCTCAAGCCTCTGAGGCCGAAAACCTCAAACTGGCCGAAAATCAGCTGTGAGGTACGCACATGTGAAATGAGGTAAGTTTGCCTGCAGCTCGCGTGCCGGCTCAAATGGCTCTGCGTGCCACCTGTGGCACGTGTGCCATAGGTTTGCCATCACAGCCCTACACCATTTCTGACAGATGGCAGTCCAATTTCTTCTTGAAGGTCTCAAGTGATGGCGCTCCCACAACTTCCGAGGGCAAGCTGTTCCATTGGTTGATTGTTCTCACTGTCAGAAAGTTTCTCCTTATTTCCAGGCTAAATCTCTCCTTGTTCAGTTTCCATACATTATTCCTTGTCTGGCCTACAGGTGCTTTGGAAAATAGCTTGACCCCCTCCTCTCTGTGACAGCCCCTCAAATATTGGAATACCGCTATCCTGGTCCTTCTCTTCACTAGACTAGCTATGCCCAGTTCCTGCAACCGTTCTTCATATGCCTTAGCCTACAGTCCCCAAGATGCACCTGACCATAAGATGCACCTAGGTTTAGAGGAGGAAAACAAGAAGGAAAATATTCTGAACTGGAGCCTGAGAGGATCACAGATAGGTGTCCTCTCATGTGTCAGCTCTGCCTATTGACTCCTGCACTGCGGAAAAGAGACAGAAGAGGCGGGCAATGACAAAGACAGAAGAGGCGGGGTTCAGCTCTGTAAAAGGACCCCACTGCCACAGCCCAGCTGCTATTCACCAAAGGACGGGCACCGTGACGCGCAGACATTTCCACCCATTTGGGGGGGGAGGAAAAAGTGCCTCTTACAGAGCGAAAAATGCAGTATATTGCTAAGTGAGAGATTTGTTACCTCAGTTTTGCCCCATTTTACAACTTCTCTTGCCACAGTTGTTAAGATACCCTACAGCACCAGACTTGAGATTCTAGGCTTAGACAACCTTGAACTACGCTGACTAAGATTGGACTTAAGCATAGTACATAAAATCATATGTTACAATGTGTTACCAGCTAATGAACATTTCAGCTTTAACCACAACAACACAAGAGCACACAACAGATATAAACTAAATGTAAACCACTCCAAACTCGATTGCAGGAAGTACGATTTCTGCAAGAGTGGTCAATGTCTAGAAGTCACTACCTGATTCTGTTGTCACCTGCTCAAACCCCCACTCCTTTACCCTCAAACTAGCCTCTATTGACCTCACCCCATTCCTAAGAGGTCTCTAAGGGGCGTGCATAAGTGCACAATCATGCCTATCATCCCTGTCCTATTTTCCCCAATTATTAGTTCCTATTTCTTGTATCTAAACTTATGTTTGTTCTTGTTTCTGTTATATTGTAAGCTTTTGACAAATAAATAAATAAGTGAATCCCTGCAGTTGTTAAGATAGTAACATGGTTGTTAAGTGAATCTGGCTTCCCCATTGACTTTGCTTATCAGAAGGTCGCAAAAAAGGGGATCCCATAACCCTGGGACACAACAACCATCATGTATGTGAGTCAGTTGCCAAGCATCCGAATTTTGGTCACACAACCATGGGGTTGCTACAACGGTCATGTGAAAAATGGTCCTAACTCGCTTTTTTCAGTGCCGTTGTAACATTGAATAGCCACTAAACAGTTGTAAGTCGAGGGCTACCTGTGCCTTTTTCAATTCTGGAAAAACATATTCTTAGTCTGTGTCTATCATATAAGACAGGGGTCTTCAAACTTGACAGCTGTAAGACTTGTGGACTTCAACTCCCAGAATTCCTCCTCCAGTCATGCTAGCTCAAGAATTCTGGGAGTTGAAGTCCCCAAGTCTTAAACTTGCCAAGTTTGAAGACCCTTGATATAAGACAATGCAAAACTATTTGGCCTTATTTGATTCCCTCAACCAACATGGCAATTATTTCTTATAATTGCCAGAACATGTCAGTCTGACCCCTTGACCTAAGAATCTTTATTGGAGGAAGCAGAACATGATCCTCAAAACTCCCTCTACTTCATCTCACCAAACAACCTTCCAAGGCAACATCCTTAGCACATGACTGGCACACTGCAACACCATTTTGTTCTATTTAGACAAAAGCAAGTGGAGGAAACTGAGTTGGGTTCCAAAAAAAGATTTTGCTTTTAAGAACAAGGATATAAAACTATAGCATGATTATAGATAAACTGTTATTGGTACCATATAAATTACACTATAAGGAAACATACTCCCAAAAAGATGACTGCCTTTGTAAAGAAATTTCCATTTAAAAAGATGATATTCCAGCAGTTGATCAGTGATAACCACAGCAAAAGACGACAAACGGTTTGGGAGAAAAATCAGTGCAATGGCATTCTTTGATTCCTGATATGTAGCCGCTGTTGATTCAGAGAGAGAGAGAGAAATATACTTTGAAAAGAATTCCTTTCTGGAGAGAGAAGCAGTTTCTGTCATTCCCTTCAATAACCTTGAAAGAGCCCATCCCTTGCACTCCGAAAGAACTTCATGCTTGGAATTAAGCTGTGCATTTTTGAGTCTAGCCCAGGCAGGGGCACTCCTGACCTCTCCAGAGATGAGCTCCTGACTTCCTCATTCCAGAAAACCAGGCTGCAGGAGGCAGGAAAGTCTTACATTACTTTTGATAGGATGGGGGGTGGGGGCAATGCCAGTAGGAAAAGTGAACTGTTCTTTGTATTATCATCTGGTCCGACACTACAAAATTACAGGCTACCCAACTGGAAGGAAGTCCCTGGATTTCTAAACTGTGTTCTGGGGAATCTTCAGAGACTTTGTGAGAGGCTAAGAACAAACAAAAAGTTAAGTCAAATGCAGCCAATTTTCTTAACTAGCTTTACCTCTTGATCAGAAGTTTGTGATTTTTTTTTTAGAAAAAAAACTAACAAGTTCCTTGGCCTCAACAGGTTTGAAAACACTTGTCTAAAGCAAGAGTGCCATCTATTGAATGCATTTTTTATAAACATTACTGGTAGAACTGGAAAGAAATAACCTTAGTGTTATTGGTGAGTTTGATTGTTGTGTTTAGTAACGTTTCACAAGAGAATTCTTTCATGGATAGCCTCCTGTACAGATTAGAAATACTTATGCTCATACAGGAAGCAAAAAAATTGCAGATCAATCTCTCAACAGGGCAGTTTAAATTCTAGTTGCATTTGTCTGCTGGACTAGTCTTCTTTTGCACTGTTTGGGCCCCTAACGGCTTCCTAAGTTTTACCTTACTATACAAACTGATACACTATGATTTACTGTTTCAGTTTAAAGAATAGGCCCCGGTTCACATCCCATGCTAGGTCAGGTAACTCAATACAAGTTTCTCCCAACATGTGAACTCAACTGCTGCTTTGTAGTGCAAGAGATTAGGACTCCACATGTTGGGAGAAACTTGTATTGAGTTACCTGACCTAGCATGGTATGTGAACCGGGCCTATTCTTTAAACTGAAACAGTAAATCATAGTTTATCAGTTTAGCAACTCAACTGCTGCTTTGTAGTGCAAGAGATTAGGACTCCTTATGAAGCAGCTAATTGTGGCAATTAGCTTAAGAGAACCAAATGGAAAGAATATACAAGGTTGTTTTTTTTTTAGATTAGAACAACAGCTCCCAGCCTATCCACATCATTCTGCAAAATCCTCTATCCAAATTTCATACTAAGCGGACAAATTAAGCTATCCATGTTAAAATCATGAAGAGAGGATCCTTTCTAAGAGAGATATCTGCCACAACATTGTTTAGTTTCCTTGTCTAATCTTCATATGCTGTATATATGCTGTATATATTAAACCAGGGGTGTCAAACTCAAAGACCGGGGCCCGGATTCGGCTTGCAGGGTACTTAGATCTGGCCTGCAGGGCTGCCCTGGAAACAGTGAAGGATTGGCCCGCGGTGCCTCTACCAGTGAAAACAGAGCTCAGGAGGGCCACATGCTGCCTTCCTGAGCTTCATTTTTGCTCACAGAGGGTTGTAGGAGGCCATCGCAGTCAGAAATGGAGCCTGCGCTCTGTTTTCACTGGCAGAGGGCTGCAGGAGTCACAGCCAAAAAAGGAGTTTGGGAGCTTGTCTTCACTGGCAGAGCTCTCGGGCCACCATTGGCGCCCTCGACACAAGTGATGTTGAGCTGGCCACACCCACCCTGGCCACACCCACCCCAGCCCGAGGTCAAACACAACCTTGCTGCGGCTCTCAGTGAAATCGAGTTTGACACCCCTGTATTAGAAAAAGGGAAGGTTCTGTATGTCACAAAGTACCAGGGTAATTTTACCCAAACAACTGGAGCAGGGCCTACTACAAGCCCTGCCCCTTCTAGAGATGCATGTCCTGTCCTGACACCTGCAAAAAGGGACAGGGCTTTCCATGTGACCTTACAGGGGGTTTTTTTGTCATTCTGTCCTGCCTTGCAGACAGCACTGGGCATCACATATAGACTGTTTTGGGACTGCAGTGCAATCTTCTAGGGAGGCCTGTTTGTGGAGACTTCCCTGGCCATGTTTCTACTCTCACTGCATAGATGGGACCTCAATAAATAAATTGGCATTTATTTATTAAACAAATTTAAATTTAATAGCACATTTTTATTGCCTCTTTTAGGCAAGACTCTCTTCTTTCCATATTCAAGCATAGAAAAATTGCTGGTGGCCTGGTTACTATAAAACTAGACCGCCCATCTCATACACTCATTGATACTTTTTTCCCCCAAAAGCCACTTGGAATTTATAACCTATCAGTTTCTGTGTCTTGAGCTACAACATCCACTCAGACCTATACACTTCTACCATTTTATTTTCAGTCTGTCTCTGAACTCATCAACATTCTTTGAAGGATACTAACATTTTTGGTGTGGACCTCTATTCAGAAATAAGCATCACCTCCATAATTGCTGCCATCAACTCTGTTGTTACACCAAATAAATATTTGAATCATTGTTCAATATTCATTCACAAATTTGTATCCTAACCTGGATGGCTGGCACTTATTATTTGGGTACCTTAAAGGTCAGTGCTTTGTTTGGCAAATGCTCCTTTTATCATTCATTTATGAAGTTATTGCCATTACCAAACAAACACGCCTAGAATGCAGGTCTAGGATCTCTTTGAGGTTAAAACCTATGTTTTATTTGTACTACATATATCCCTGCCAAAACAGAAACCTGCATAAGGTTTCAAGTGTCCTTGTTTATTCCGGTAACAACAGCAAACTAGATAGATGTTTTGTCATTGTTTTTGCCAAATGTTTTTGTAACATTTGTCATCTGAGGTAGTGAGCTGGAGAGAAACTGCTTTCTTTTTGTTATTCAGAACTGAGCTGACCTGAGTTTTGAAGATTCTTATGACAAGGAAAAGCAGCAGCACTTCCTGATGAGATCATCAATTCTATAAAGTCCTTTGACAAATACGGAAAACAAAAAGAGATCTTAAAAGAGATCCAAGTGTGAATTTGAGTCAAAAATCAGTGCCGACCCACGACATAAGTCCGCCTGCGGTATTTTCCTGGTGCTAGCAACTCCAGTGTCAGCTCTGTTACGATTGCTGTAAGTCCCCATACACGGTGAGGACCGTGCAAGAAGACAGGCATTGTGTAGCGGTAGATACCATCACGGCAATAGTGGGTGTAGCCCTGGTTCTTTTCTTGTAGCAAGTGGGAGAAAGACAGTGTGAAGACAGCCTCAACCTATAAATTGAACAACAAAGATGGAGTGGAAGCATAATTTAGTCTAATTTAGTTATGGGATAACTTCTCTTCCATCAAAATCCTTTGGAAGTAATTAGTTCAGATCTCAAATTGTAACACTGAGGGGGGAAAAGGATCAGAAATAAACAGAAGGGGAAAAAAGGGGGAAGGTTCAGAAATAGAAGCATCTGGTATCAAAAAGAAAGAAAATGGTGCATCCCACCCATAAGATCCCTATCACAGGTTGCTTATGCTCCACTCAAGAGATTACTTCCAAGGAAATTAGTGCTTAACACAGGAAGAATTGCCACTAGAACAGCGGTGTCAAACTCACGGCGTCATGTTGCTGTCATATGACGTTTCCCTTCACAGAGCTGGGTGGGCATGGCCTGCGCATAATGCATCCGGCCCCTGGGCTGCCAGTTTGACACCGCTGCACTAGAATATCACTGTGTCTGAGAATTTTGTTTCACACCCATCTTTCTGGAAAAATATATTGAATAAAAATAATATGTGATACACTGTGTCCCAGTTAATATTCGGATTCACCTCTTGGGGGTTAGGTTTCAATGTCAGGTTCTCCAAAGGCCCCAGGTTTGCTAGTACAGAAGCCACCATCATATTAGTCTGAAAAAAAGGCAGAATTAAACAGATATGAATCTTTCACTATCCCATGCTTCTTCAAAACAAGGCATATCCCAAGTGCCATGTTAATCCTCTAGCCCAGCCATTTCTGTTTTCTGGAAATTTTCCATTTCTCTCATCTCAGACAGCAATTACAAAAAAAAGTTTTCCCCTGACTAATTCTAGCACAAAACAGCATATCCACCTTGATCCCATGACAGAAGCCTATTCATTTTATCCCTGAAGATAAGGAGATCAATTAAGCATTACCCTATCAGGAACAGGTCTCATGATTCCCCAGACACAGTCCTCCTTTAACTGTATGCCCAGCTCTTCCTGGGTCTCCCTCAGTGCTGTGGTGATGGCATCCTGGTCAGAGTCATCACGTTTACCACCTGGGAAACTGCAAAAGCAAATATGTTATTGTGCAAGGGAAGTTTGGGAGGGGAAAATCTCAAGATTACTTGACAGGGACTGGGAAAGTCAGAAAGTTTCTTCGACATCTTCTGGCTCAAGTGCCAAGTTCTTCAGTGAAGATACATCCTGTTGAATTGCCATCCTGGTTTTCAAATACCTCCACAGCCTATATTGCTATGAAACATTTGCATGCCAATTTGTAACGTTCAGCTAAACAATGCTTCCCTGCCCTTCTTTACAACTCTAAAACAATTAGGTCCTGCCTTTTACAAGACTTTCATATATCTGGAGACCACTACTGTGCCTCTCTTTAATCTTCTCTATACTCAGGCTTTCAGCTGTTCTTCAGAAAACATATGATGTCCACCAAAGACAACAAGGGGATGTGACTGAGGGTTAATGATTCCCATCTGGGTATTCTGCAATTTATCTTTGCATTTACCAAGGAGGAAGAATAGCTGTCAAGTACCTGACTTGCCCTTTGTATAAACCGGTCAGAGTGCTTGAACGCAGAGTGTACAGGATCGCTGGATCCCCAGCCACGGAGCACAGAGATACCAGCACAGCTGCCCCCATAGTTTCTTTCTTGTACCGGACAGTGGATTTCTCTAGCAGTCCTCTGCACCGCTGCTCGTTTTCCCAGGATAAATATTTACGTACGGAGTATATGCTGGTAGAAGTAGTGCAGAGATGGAAGCATAGTGCCCTAAATGGGGGGGGGGGAGAGGAAAAGGAGAATTTCACCTGAATGGCAGCCCACACCTTGCGATTTAGTAGTCCCTTGATCCTCACCACATGGTTTAAGCCTAGTCCAAACTTATCGTGCAAGGGAGGCAGTGAGGGTTAAAGTTTGGAGTCCAAATTCAAGGGTCTACATTTCATCTCCCCTGTCAAATCTGGACCGACCACTCTTGGTCTGCGACAGCCATTTCATATCATGTCAGGAAACGCGGCTGCGACCCTCATGCAAACACAAAGACCCAGGAAACGCACGGGGAATTAGACAAGCCCAGAGCAGGCAGGAGTTTAAGTCCTTCACAGTCAGAAAACGAGAACTATTATAGGATGGTTAATCAGGGTTCAGGTCTTGGGTATTTTTGTTTTGCCTTATCAGCTTTACCCATATGAGCTGATCGTCACCTCCCATTATCCTTAGCCAACCAGCCTGAGATGGGAGCTGTAATCCATCCCATCGAGGAGATGCCGGGCTTCTGAAACCGTCCCATTCCAAAGTCTCCAGAAGAAAAAAAAAGGGAAGTTCGTTCTTTCGAGAGCAGCCACCAAGGAAAGGGACAAGACAGACAGTCTTCGGTCCGCTACCACAGTTACCCGCAAACTACCCGGCGACGCAACCAGCTACTCAGGGCAACCAAAACCCAACGAGAGAGAATACCGCTTCACCGTTCTTCCTATTAGCCCCGCCCCGCAACAAACATGGCGGAAGTGAAAAGCTTCCCAGCCTGCTTTTCAACAAATGGGGGGGGACAGGACGATGTCAGTTACGGCATACTTCCGCCAGGCCGAAATATGGAAAGTGCCATTCTAACCTCGTAGAAACGTTCCTCCGTCAAAAGAAGGAATTCTTCGCCGAGAGCCGCTTAAAACGGACAGCCGAGGACGCCGCCTCCACCAATGAGATCGGTAGATGGCAAAAGCCACGCCCCAAACTGAGAGGCTGGGCGGTGAAGCGACAGCTCCCTCGACCCTTAAGAGACCTTGAGGGTGGCTATTAGGATTTAATAGCTGGAAAGATTAGAGGACGAAACGGCTCTTTAAGGCCTCTTTCTTTCAATGATTTACAGAACAGCTTTGTGCTGACATATTCTGACAAATCTGAATTCCACCCAATATACTTGTATTCTTAAGACTATGGGACACAAAAAGATCCATTTAACTCAAGGTTGATACTTGCTTTTAATGAGATTTTAAGATACTTTTTGAACAGTAATTTTAAAAATCCTTACTTTTCAGGACAGGTATTACCCACATGAAGATAGCAAAATGATAGCATCAATAACAAAATGGAAATAGTTTGTTTGGGGTTTTCTGCCCTGGAATTATTCCCCAAACATTTACCACCTTGAATTACTTGTAAAAATAATAAAGGTGGGATACAAATACATAAAATGCACCCAGGAATTGTCATAATCATTTTGTTATCTAGAAGTACAAATAACCCAGTGTCTTTTGTAATGGTATGTAATGGTATTCAGGAAGTTATTTTAAGCATGTCTGCCAGTTAGACAAAAATTGTGGCCTATTTACTATGGAGAAATATGTTAAAAGCATTCAAATGCCACCATGGCTGAACATTTGAAGTAAAGCGGGTAAGAGGGCAGGTCCCATTTTAACATTCCTAAGTGAGGTTGGAACCCTGATATAACACTGTTTTACCCTCTATACTAGGTTCTCCAAACACCCTGTGCTTTTTTCCCCTCACTGAATGAAACAGGAGTTTATTACAGTACGATATCTATATATTTAAACAATTTAGAGGCCATTGAACAACTCTTGAGTGGCAGATAGTTTAAAAACCTGTATAGAATACCATAAAAGAAAAAAATAAGCAGCCCAAAGACATACTACTCCACTTTGTATAAAACAATTTGCAACAGTCTTGTCCCTTTTACTTTCCCCAGAGCAACAGCTGAGCCAAGAATTACATAATGTACTAAGCTATAGTTTTGGCTTAGGGCACAGTATGTGAATCCTGAAACTACATTATTTAAAAAGCTAGTTCAAGAAGTATGGATGATAGCCATCTTTTATTACACTGCACTACTCCTTTCTTACTAAGCGTCCAGTTTCTAAAGATGACTGATACTGCTCATCCAACAGATGATGGTGGTGGTGGTTACCCAGTTCAGTCAAGTCTGACTCTTGGCAATTCTCTGAGCCAGGTCTCTCTACATCTTCCAATCCTGTACTATTTCATTGAGTTTTTCTATGCTCTGGCTGGTGTCAGCTTTGATAGTGGCCAACCACTGTGTTCTTTCATAGTCTGGGTTCCTTTTGCCGCTAACTCTTCCAAATGTAATTGCTTTCTCCAGTGAATTCCCCCATGACATGACTAACTGCACATCCAACTATATATGCAAGACAATACTGAAATATACCTGCAGAGCCAGATGTGCTGCATTAGACCATTTCATCCTGTTTACTACTTTAAAAAAATTAAAACATTTGCAAATTAATAGTACAATCAGCTTTCCATTTCATCTGCACATTTATAGGCCTTGCAGAAGAATTAGGAACAGGAAAATAAAGGTTTAGATGAGTCCATCAAAGTTATATTTATGTACTACAGAATCCTGATTGGTCTTTTGGATATTTTCCCATGAACTCATATAGATTAGAAAGACTTCTTTGCTTCATTTCATAATCAGTAACTCCAAGAAGTATATAAAGGCAATTCAAGGCCCTCAGAAAAAGGATGTTGCTACGCTTGTTCTGAGATGCGGGGCTTCCTATGTGGTTTGATTTTCAGTTACTTTCATGGGGCTTATTGCGTTCTATTTTTAATGCTGTACATCATCCAGAGTCACATTTATGAATTAGATGGCCATATAAATCCAATAATCAAATAAGATCACATCCGGGTATTCACCTTATTTTCCTTGCTGTAAGAAATTACACAAATCAGTCTAAAGTATTTAATAAACTGCCCAAGAAGAAAAAAGAAAAACTGGGGGTTGAGGCAGGTTGTCACAAATAATAGAAATTAAACTCTGTTACTGAAGCCCAAGCACTTGTAGATGTGGGCTACAAAAGATTATAGAACAGTGTAACTTCTTTGAGGTGGGCTTTATCATCCAGATGCCTGCTTTTTAGATTCGTTATATCGCCTCATCCGTTCCTCCAGCTCTGGACGAAAGTGACGAATTAGACCCTGCAAGAAATCAAGCACAGGAGTTACCCATTAAATACATTGGTAGCATTCCCTGTACTCCAACCTGAGGCCTCCCTACGAAATCATTTCATTTCTAGCCCTCCCTTAATCAAATTACGTGATTCTTCAGCACATTCTAAAGTAAAGAGGAAATTACCTGCACAGGCCAAGCAGCCCCATCTCCCAGGGCACAGATAGTGTGACCCTCAATTTGTTTACTAATCTCCCAGAGTGCATCAATTTCTGCCACTTGTGCATTGCCTTTCACAAATCGCCACATGACCTTGTTCATCCAGTCAACACCTGTAGGAAGGGAATCAATATAAAAAGTGGAATACAAAGCCTCAGGAAAATCAGTGAGGCAGCACAATCCTGAACACAGAAGCGTAAATTGATTTTGCTGACCACGTTACAGGTCTTTTCTTGACCTCAGCTTGGCAATTTCCCTCCTCAGGGATTTTCAGATATCTGCTTCAACTGTATTTTAAATAATACTGGCGTAAGCAAAATAATGTGAAATTGTGGACTTTTTTTTCCAATCCCAACTCTAATTCAGAGAATTATGGGATAATTTAACACTTCAAAGGTTTGAATAACACTAACCTTCTCGGCAAGGTGTGCACTGCCCACAACTTTCGTGCTTGTAAAATTCAATGAGGCGGGCAATGGCTCGAACTATATCTGTCTGGGGAGAAAGAGAAAAAAATGAAGATGTGTCACACACCAAACACAGAGAAATAAGTCTAGGGAACATTGCTTACCGATTTGTCCATGACAATGAGAGCTGCTGTCCCAAGCCCGGTCTGTGCCTCCACCAAGGCATCAAAGTCCATCAGAACTGTCTCGCACACTGACTTGGGGATGAGCGGAGTTGAAGAGCCTCCAGGAATCACAGCAAGCAAGTTATCCCAGCCACCTCTAATGCCCCCTGATCAGAAGGCAGAAACACAACCATGAGGCCTGGCTCTTTAGATGATTGGATCAGGTCAACATACAAGGGGAACAAAATGAACTAAAAAGCTGATGCCACTAATATAGGTATCTAAATTAAAATGACAGCTCATTCTTTAGGGTGAAAGTCATTTTCACCTGCATGCCGTTCAATTAAATCACGCAATGGTATTGACATCTCCTCTTCCACAGTACAAGGGGTATTGACGTGGCCCGAGATATTGAAGAGCTTAGTGCCAGAGTTACGCTCACGTCCAAAGCCAGCAAACCAGGTACCTCCTCGACGGCAGATGGTAGGTGCTACTGCAACTGTTTCCACATTTGCCACTGTGGTAGGGCACCCAAAAACCCCTAGAGAAAGAAACAAAATGGGTTAACATGAACAACATTTCTGAACGATCTAAGATGAAAAGGAGAATGGGCAGAAGAATAATCAAAATGGGAGTATCAGAGTACTATTAAATGGGATAGTTGATAGGGACTTCAAAGTTATTTTAGCTGAAAAAAGTATGTCGATGACCTTATATATAGACAGACAATGAGAGTCTCATGTTTACTTGAGGAAGCATATTAGAAAATCCAACACACACACAAACACACACACACAATCCCATAGCCTTACCTACATCTGCAGGGAAAGGAGGCTTGAGGCGGGGTTTGCCCTGTTTGCCCTCAAGGGATTCAATAAGTGCTGTCTCTTCCCCACAAATATAGGCACCTGCCCCTCTTGCCACAAAGACATCAAAGTCATAGCCAGAGCCACAAGCATTCTTGCCCACCAATCCTGCTTCATAGGCTTCCTTGATTGCCACCTAATAAAGTAAGATAGCATTAATTATTACAGCCAAACATCGGTGACCTTGATTTCTGACCATAGAAAAAGGCAATCTAGCAGACAAAATTAAGGTAACCACAAGAGACAGCAGCTTTACCTGCAAGTTTGATGCTTCATTGTAGAACTCTCCACGTATATAGATATAGGCAGCTCGAGCCCCCATAGATCTTCCTGCCACCAGGCAGCCCTCTATTAGCTTATGGGGATCATGACGCATAATCTCCCGATCCTTACAAGTTCCTGGTTCCCCTTCATCTGCATTCACTACCAAGTACTTAGGCCTGAAACACAGAAATAATTACATCCATCAACAAGAAGAAAAGTCTCTCCATTAGTGTATGCTACAGTTAGTAATACTACCTAATCTGTTAAAGTTTACAGACAGACTACATAACTAATCTATCCAGTTCAGGATCTTCACTCAGTCAATGATCATAGTGTTCAACTTCAGCTGCAAGGAAATCCAGGCTTAGAAACCTGAGCATACAAGTATGCATCCTAAATATTACTGAGGAAACCATATTTGTATTTCTGCAGCCATATGGAAAATGATAGTATTTTAGCTATATGGCAAACTAGGCTGAGAAAGGGTGAATTTTAAATAAGAGCACACACACAGATGTTTAAAGCTGCCTTTTCCAAGTATAAATCTCACGCTCAATTCACCTAGCCAAAAAACTATCCCCCCTTATAGCTGCTCTTCTGGATAAGTCCAGAAATCTGGCTGCTTCAGAGAGCCAATCTTTCTAGAGAACACAACTTTTAAAAAAGAGAGAGAAGAAAAGATGGATTTAAAACTTTTGAAACAGGTATAAATCATTCCTCAAAGCTGAGATGCACAACTTTAAACTGAAATGGAAACCACAGTTTCAAATTCTAATTAATAATAAATGGCCTTCCAACCCAAAAGTAGAAGGAAAAATTATGGCTTAGACAGGTTCTGCACAAGAAGACAGGCAGAGTCCAACGTTTGAAACAACAATGTTCATAATTAGTACCACACCTGCCATCTGGAGGCTTATTCATAAAGCTCCATTTGAGGCCAGTGGGAAAGCCAGCTCCTCCACGGCCTCTCAGGCCTGAAGTTTTTATTTCATTCAAGATCCAATCAATACCCTTCAGCAGGATTTCCTTGGTTTTATACCAGTCACCTCGGCTCAAAGCCCCTTTCAACCTAGAGACAAAAAGAGTCATGCATATTAACTCCATTTTGTAAATAAATTTAGAGCTGCTTTCCCCATCTGGGGTTGTTCAGGTATCTCAAAATATGATAGCAGTTTAATGTAGTGGTTAAGATACTGGACTAAAAACTGGGAAGCTGCAAGGTCTAGTCTTCCTTTAGACATGAATATGATTTAATTATGATTTTGACCCAGTTGACCAATAATATGATTTTGGCCCAGTTGGTCTCTCTTGGCCCAACTCACCCTACATTAAGGGTTCTTAATATAGAATATAGAAAAATAGTAGGCAGGAACATTTTGATTCTATTTTGAGTTGTACCAATAGGTGCAATCTAGATACATGGGAATCTGGAAATGTTTGGAATTAGGAAATATATCTTCCCCTTGTGGATGGAGTTGAGTCCTCCTTTCTAACCACAATAATGACAAAATGATAAAACATGCATTGTGATGTCATGACATGAACCTTGTCCTCTAGTATTTGTAGCACAAGTAAGTAGAGGGCAGAATTTGCAACATACTGCATGTTTCATTCCTTATTCTCTTAGCCTCTGTATGAAAACCGATAGTTATAGAATTAACAAGCCTTCACTTTATTATTCTATAACAGTGGTAAAATCTAAGAGAAATGCAACAAAAATAGGTCTTGCTTTGACTCTCCATCTCTTTCTTTTTCTTTTTTCCCTCCCCATAGTCAGAAGGGACACTAAAAAGAAGCAGAAAGATGTGGGGTTGAGTAAGGCTTCCAACTCTATCCATGGTCATGCTGACACCAAGCAGATTACTGCAGATTTTTCTTCGCTATTTTCTATTGTATGCAAAGTAGTAGAAGCCAGGACAGGACAATATCCTGGCATTCTTTACCTTTATAATAACCAGAAAACCTCCAAAGTAGTAGCTGCACAAATACACAATCACAAAATTGTGCAGTGCCAAAATACCAGAGAAATTTAGTTGCCAAGACAGTAATTTTGCAAACAGCCAATGAATTTTGCAAACAGCCAATGAAACAATTACTATTGTATTTAAGTAAACCACAAGTGTTAGATAACTACAAAAATATTTTTGGCAGCCTACAATTCATTCACTAGTTAAATAGTTAATCCTCCATTTCCTTCATAACTTTCTTTTCCCACTAACTAAAAAAGGTTTGGAATTTGTATATTTTCCTGTCAGCAAGCAAAATACGTTCTACATTTTTGTTTCTTACCTCCAATCATGACGTCCATAAAGATTAGTAAAAATGCGATCCTCATCTTTGAGAGGACCAAACTGAGTTTTCTTTGGGGGTGCCTGTCAAACAAAAAGAAATAGCCTTAACTTTGAAGTAAACTATAGTACAGAAATAGAACAAAAAAAGGGGGGGGGAAATAAATCTCTTTCCAAAAGGTAAGCACAGAAACTGGGTTATCTTCATAATAGGCAAGAAAAAGGCACTCTTCCTCCAAGAATATATATTTTAAAACATGCTTTCATGCTAAAAATAGAAATAATGAAAAAGCACGTTGGAACAACTGAGGAGGTCCAAAAAGCAGGACTTTGGAGATCTCCATCATCCATACTCCCTTCCCTTTTTCCTCTAATTCAATCCTTTTTCGAATCTGCAGCACAATATTGAACATAACGGTAGTTCTGTTGGCACAATGGAAAATTATGAAATGCATATAATATTTTTAAACGTGTAAGAAATGTTTTAAGAAGTTAAAACTATTTTAATAATATCTGCACTGTACTGCACATATGGATTGCACAGAATATACACAATACAAAAAGAAGAAATAACATAAGACAAAAATCTCATGGCACACTAGAAACAAGCCTACGGCAAGCTAACTGAAAACCATTGCTGCAGTTTGTATAGGTCCCCATCCCTTCTCCCCTTTCCCTTGTTGAAAAAGAAAGAAAAGAAGGGCAAGTAGAAGTCACCGATTCCGGAGCAGCAGCGGCGGAAAAAAAGCGAGCCTGGGTGCAAATCGGTCGGAGGCGTAAGGACTGAGCCCCCAACATAGCGGAGAGCGAAGGGGTGGGGGAATCTCCCCCTCTGCAGCGCCTAACCTCGTCACCTTCACCTGTCGGGCGCAATAATACTACGTCACGATGTTTCTCTTCACTCTTCCCGGAAGACCAGGGATCGGGCAACTTCCTTTGGCGTGTGGGGTCATGGGAATTATAGTTTCACAAGAGAGTGCACGCGATCTCCCACCCGTGTTCAGTGCTGAATAAATGACAAGACTACAGCGAAGGTTCGGCTTTTTTGGAGCAAGAGGTTATGGGTGTGGCATAAAGCAGTATATGTGCGGCGCAGTGATTGATAAATATATAAGGGTAAAGATTCCTCTCGGATTTGTTTGCAACATGTATGACAATATTTAGGATTTTTTTTAAAAATTATCGGATATGCAAGGAACTATTCAGTACAAGGAGTGAGATTTCACATGTTAACTATTAATGACCTATGTGCTTAAGCAAGAAGTTTGTAATTAAAAAATTGCAATAAATTAGTATGTGTGTAGCAAAATCAACCATCTTTTGCTAAGTACTAGACATCTTTTCCATCTAGTCTTGGTTGTTGCAGTCAACTCTGCACAACCATTTGCAGCCTTTTGGTTTTTCGAACGCAACTCATAGTGAAACCTGCTCGCTTCTCCTGTCAGGTTAGATCAAGGTTTTTACACATTTTAGGATTCCATCTGTGAAGACTGCTGTACACGTTTTGATAGCCTGTTTGTGAAATTGTTACAGAGTTATGTAAAATAATCATTGCCGTCATAAACCTTACAGAATATTTATTTTTATTTATTGGATTTTTATATGTGAAATTAGGTGGGCAATAGTCAACCAGGTACTTTAAGAAAGTTCATAAGATGGGCATGACTTAGATAATAAGATACAACAATTTGCTATTTTATCCAATTTAAAAAATAAAACTGCTTTCTGTCATTTTAATGATGGGCTGTTTAGTGCTTCAAATATGTATTATATATGTATTTTATGTATATGTATTTTATGTAACTAGTAATTGGGCTATATACAATGGCTATAAATCCCACTGATTTATATGTAGCATATAAATTTGTACGTTGTTAGAAGTCTCCAGTTTTAATCAATATTGTTTATAATTTTGTGGACTTGCCATTCTACATATTCCTATCTTCTAAAATGATATTGTAGGAAGTTAGCACCCATCCCTCTCCTGGAAAATTGAAATATCCTGGGAAATATTAAAAAGGCAGAATATTTCCCCTAAAAAGAATAGAAACTCAAGAACAGAAACTCACCTCAGAAGCAGAAGCTCACCCCCACCTTTGTTAATGGGTGGGCCATTAAGGTCTGGGCCAGAATACTTTACATAACAAAGATCTCCAGGTAAAGCTATAGCAATTGCCAAGACTTTTCAGTGCATCATCCAGCAAGGCTCAACCAAGCCTGGAACTCAGGACAGCCTACAGTTGCCCCTGCATGGCCCCATGGGAGTCTGACAACCAATTAGAAACAAGCTTCAATTCAAATCCCAACAAAGGTTATAAAACCCAGGCACTCTCAGCACCTCAGCCCTTTTTTGATCACCTTGAAGCATGTGATCATCCTTCCTTTTCACTCTGGGGCTCCAGGCCATGTGGTCCTGTCCACCATTAAGCCTTCCAAACAGCCTCCATGTTTCCAGTGTCTTTTTCCCCACTTGGAACTGAACCCAGAAGGATATTTCTTCCAACAATATAATAGTGCTTTTTTCACAAAAATGTTCTCTACTGGTTTGCTTTATTCACTTATTTTAGTTAGTTGGCAAGTATTTATCCTGCTCTTCAGCCAAACATGTTCACAGAATGTAAGTATAATCAATTTTTAAAATGCTCATAGGTTTGCAGTCTGCAGGATCATGGCATGGCATGAAGAGGAAAACAATTTTATGTTAAAGTTACATAGTATATAGTTCCAGAAGCTGTTTTCTATAATTGTTTCTTTTTAAATATGAAATATTCTGATTATGCTTCTGTCTGTATCTGGTATACAAAGGACCACAGATTCCGGATCCCTCCATTTCCATTAGTTCCACTGGGGCTTGTGTTGGCCAGTTTACCTCATTTTCAGAAAACTGCTAATCTGTTCTGCCAGGAAGAGGATTACATCACTGATCTCTCTGATCCTGTTGATTCTTGGTCTGAGAAGGATGATCCCATTATATTGGAATGTCCTAGCAACTTTGCATGGGAGTTGTTGTGGCCCCGCCATGAGCCTGTGCTAACAGAGGAAGAGGACCTGGATGATGAAGAAGAGGAGGAGGAATGGGCAATGCCTTCCTCACCAGGGCCTTCCTCCCCAGGATCTTCCTCCCTGGCAAGGTCTCCCTCCCCAGGACCTTCCTCCCTGGCAAGGCCCCCCTCCCCAGGACCTTCCTCCCTGGCAAGGCCCCCCTCCCCAGGACCTTCCTCCCTGGCAATGCCTCAGGTTTCCTCGGAAAGCCAAGAGGAACTGCCTGAGAGACGTGTATCAGTAAGGCCACGGCGAGAGAGGGAGGAGGGGGGTTCCTGGCTTGATCCCAGGCAACGTCGGAGGGAGAAACGTCAGCAGCAACATAGGGGGCATGGGAGGGCCAGAGATTGAGCTGGACCACACCCCACCAGGTATAAAAGTGGGTGTGTCTACGTTGCAAACTCTGTACGTGACAAAGTGTAACATGAATCCGAGGATTCCGTCTGTGTGCTTGATTTAGTTTTTGGACTCTGAAAATAAATCAGCCTTCTGTGAGTACTACATTCCTTGTTGGCTTTGAATTTGGCAGTGAGAGCCTGGGTGACTGCCAACACTCTTGTCGGGAGAGATAACTGGGATTTTGGAGACAGGCCAGCGTGAGTCTCTGTGTTAACGTTCCTTACCTTCTGGGGAAGGGAAGGGGAGACAGAACAGGAGTGCTCCAAAATTCTAAACAAGGATCATCAATCATACATAGATCTTGGAACATAACTTTCCAATCCTCATTTAAAGAAAGGCCAGCACAGCCATTAGGCCAAGGGTGTAAAAACTTGCAGGCTGCAGGCCCAGATGTGTCATGCACTGGCCACGCCCATGCCCAGTTAGCAAAGGAGAAGTTGTGATACGTTACATGATGATGCCATGACGTGAATTTGACACCCCTGCATTACGCAGTGAGGTACTTACCTCAGATAAAAGATGCAAGGAGGCATTACAGCAGTATCTCCAACTCCACTTGATCCTCCTAACCCTAGCTTCTCTGTTCTGTGAGCATTCCCATCTTTCAGAACTAGTACTGCTGCTTGCATGTTGCTAGCCTGGGTAGCAAGAAGCTACAGGCTTGCATTACCAATATCTCAGGCAGTGTGGCTGAACAAAACACCAACCAAATACCTAACCAAGTAAGCAAAAAGGACAATTTTGATCAATGAATGTGAGGCATGACCATATGACACACATTGCACCAATCACCTCTAGCCCAGAGCGACCCCAAGCCAACAAGCAGAACCAAGTTTTAAGGTCTTTCTAGAAGGCCAGAAGGATGGTGTGGGGGGGGGGAGTGGATCTCATATCCACTGGCAAGATGTTCCAAAGAGCAGGGGCCACAGCAGCAAAGTCTCTTCTTCTAGACCTCACCGCTGAAATTCATTGGCTGATGGAGTGTGTAGTTGGTCCCCTTCTGCTAAAACAGGAACTTTATAACTGGACTTCAACTCTCATGGTTGGCTCAGGAATTCTGGGAGTTGAAGTCCACAGGTTGAAAAGTTGCATAGTTGCCCACCCCATGCTAGAATGAATAGACAACCCAATCCCATTGGGTGAGAAGGTTCTTCAGATATCCTGGTTTATTAAATGAATCCTCTGGCTACAAGTCTGCTATGAGAAATGCTTTTTCTCTCTCCCAAAGATACATTTTTAGAATATTTTAACCTATGTGGTAAGTATGATAAACGTACAGTATATAATGAAAATACAGGTAATTTAATTAAGATATCAGGATGGCAAGACCCTAAAAATCTCAAGCAGAAGAGCAGTATGACCTATAACTTGATCCAGCACAGAAAAGAGAAGTGACTGGGCATTAAGGCACTGCACCAGTTGAAATTATGAAAGATATGACAAGAATGTTTGATGAGGTGGGGGGCAGAAAACTGTTTAAACACTTATTTAATAGACAACTGTCTGAAAATAAGTTACCTTGGAAATGGTTCCTGAAATTATAATTAAACTGACTTAATACGATATTTTCTCGATTTTGTTGTTGAACTCAATAGCAGACCCAGATAAAAACAAAAATTCAGCAGTTTCAGTTTTTAATCCTGAAATGCAGTGCACACTGTAATCTTGGAACTGTAGCCATGCAGATTACTGCTAAGGTAAATATACACTGCTAGTAACAGAGAACAGAACATATTTAAAAGGGGATGACTGATTTATGAGGAACTGTTGACTTAGAAAAATGCAACTGTTGGATTTTGATTTCAATGGGAAAACAGCATGAGTGAAATGGTACATTCTTATTCCTGTGTCATAGCCACACCATGAATCAGTCTTTGCAGAACTGCATTTTATTCTTTTTTAAAAGTGTACCTACCATTACCATTAATAAGTGATTTTAGCATTATTGCTACTCTAGGACAATCAGAAACCAGGTGCAAAAGCATCTTTCCTGTAAAAGGCTTCCATGTCCATAGTTTTCATGATTTTCCTTCCCCAGCAGAGTGATACAGGCATTTTTAAACACTATGGTAGCTTTATTAGATCTCAGAGGTACAAAACTACAAACTTGCATCCTAGAAAAGTAAGTGGCTTCACTGTTTGCCATTCCCATTGATGAAACGTTTCTTACGGGCATCTGATTCCAGGAAATTCTTGAGACTTGGCCGGTCATTAAGGCGTTGCACGTAGCCAGCCAGCAAAGGCAAAGAAGCCAGGCAATTGGATGCCAGGACCAAATGGACATGTAGAATGTCGAGCAGATTATAGTCTGCAAAGCCGATCTGGAGAAGAGTGGCACATAGCAAAAGAAGAGAGCAATGGAAATAAAAACATCATTAACTTTGCAAAACATGTTTAGTTTTGCATTTTTGTACATAACAGCAAACACAGATATTCCACCCCACCCCCTAAATACAGATCAAATCTTTCAAGGACTACCTGTACCATATTTGCTAAATATCTATAATGGCAGAGCTGGCATTTTCTTCCACTTCCAGTATTTCTCGAAACTCAAGAAAGCAGCTTTTTTTAGAAAAAGAAAAATTGAGATTTCTCATATAGCTGGATTTCGGTACTGTGTTCTGTGCTGTCCTGCAACCTACAGAATTATGGAATAATCACATAAAGGGGTTTGGATCTCTACTTATCCATCAGTAGAACAACCCTGCAAAAACTAAACAGAATGGAACTAAATCTGTGTGTGCAGAAGCTAGCCAAGTTAAGTTTAAAAATGAACTGAATTTGGCTGGGATCAAGGGAGAAAAATATTTCAGGAAAAAAAAATCTCCATCTGTGTGTGGGGGCAATCTGGCAGTCACTCACAATGCACTGATGATTCCAAGTGGAGCATATTTATGCATTTATTCTCTTTGTATTTTAGCCATACCTGAAGGTTGCTTTTTAAGGCAACTCAAAAAAAGGGCTGCTGGGTGGCATTCAATGGACACAATGAGGGCAGCAAAATACAGCATGATCTTTTTGCTGCCCATATGCCCATACTGTAAGCTTGAATATGAGATCTTATATACCCACTCTCAGACAAGATGGGTTTTCCTTTGCTGCTTCATCTCCAGGAGTGCCTTGACCTACCAAGGATGTGTGAGAGGGATGGCCATTCCAGTGCAATCTGATCAAGTGCTATATCCACCTTATTTAACTGGGAAAGTAGGGTTTCAACCAAATAATCCACCCTGTCCATGGGAAATTCCCCAGTTGCCCTTTAAAATCATCTGGACTCATTAAGCTGGATGTCTTCCCCACAGGAAGGAAAATGTGAAGGGGAGGGATATACAGTGAAACTCCATAGCAACCAGAGAATGATGTGTCCATGATAAGGGATGGAGTCAATGCCCCTCACTTCAAACCATTTCATATCTACCCCAACATATCGCCCCTTATGCATGTCGACCTCTCAGTAAGTTGACAACATCCATGGTAGCCATGAACTTTTGGTCTGCATAGACCGGGTTAACCTTTTGGCCCTCAGGGACCACCAAACTCATAATTTTAAATCCCAGGGACCACTAACCAGTTCTGTGGGTGTGGCCTAATTTGTGAGTGTGTCTTGGTGGTCATGTGACTGGCTGGGCATGGCTTGTATGTAAATATTATAAATATGTATATAAATATTGAACTTTTTATTAAAAAAGAGCAACTTTGACCCAAAATCAGGCAAAGCAGGCAGGCAGATTGAGTTGCTCACAGAATCACAGATTCATTCAGAGATCTATCTATCTGCCATTGGCTAGCTCTGTCACATAAAATTTGCTAGCAAGCAAACTCACAAAATTAACTCACAACACACCATATATGTAAATATTGATTTTTTATTAAAAAAGAGCAACTTTTACCTAAAATCAGGCAAAGCAGGCAGGCAGACTGAGTTGCTTACAGAATCATTCATTGATCTATCTATCTGCCATCAGCTAGCTCAGTCTCTCAATTTTGCTTGACGTGAGTCTGCCCTGAATAATAGAACCTTCAGTCCTAAGGGAGGTTCGTCTGTGCTTAAAAGCAGAGCCAAGATCTAAAGACTACAAGAAAACAAGAAATCCAACCATTTCCTGCTTCCTAAGTAATCTAAATCTCCTGGCACAGCAGAACAGTTGATGGTCGGAAAAAGGAAAAATAGCAATTTAGCAGGCAAGTTTGCCGTGTAAGGAGTGAGTGGGCGGGAAGGGTTCCCGTGGGCCATGTGGGTGGCGCAGCCTTGTGTTTCTGTGCAGCCTGGATTAATTGCTTTGTGGGGGGTGCTCTGGGGGTGAGATTTCTCTGCAGCCCACCAAAATTTTCTCACAGCCCACTGGTGGGCAACCGCTGGCATAGACCACTCAATAAGGGAAGCCATGTTAAAAATTCCCCAACACCACAAGTCTAGGAAACCCCCACCCTCCCAGGAGCTCTGGCAGGGATGTTGTTGTATGGGCAGGAGGGAATGATTCACCAGCAGCAAATCAACCTCCTCAATATTGCTCACTCACACATACACAACATGAGGGCAAGTTGAAACACATACATTGATGCAGCATGTTGCTTTATGGCACAGAAGAAAATGCCAAACTTGGTAGGACCTTCGATGATAAAGGCTTTGAAAAGTAAGCACATTGGGGGGGCTTTTTGACCTTATTTTTATAACAATTCTGTGGGACTGCAGGAAAGCACAGAACACAGCACAAAACACTGTCAGAAAAATCTTGATTCTTCTGTTTAAAAGAAGCCGCTTTCTTGAGTTAAGAAACACTATCAACTGGAAGTAGAACTGGGATTCTAAATGTATTACTCCATTTATATAATAAGGACAAGTCAGTATTCCCTCTTTATCTAAAATCAAGATCAATATAGACAAGACAAAGCAGAAGCCTGCTGTTAGCACATTAGCAATACTTGATTGCTTTAGCTTTGATTTAATAGTGGCATGAACCAGACGGTTGTGGCTGTAATACAGTAAATTGCAGTGATTTTATTAACAATGAGCACTCATTAACAACAATGTATGAATTTTACCCCAGTGTAATTGCCTCCATCTCCGGAAGGCCATTAATGGCCAGCCCAGAGGTCTGTCTTCGACAGGAAGCTGTGATGGTTTGATTACCTGTTTGCCTACAATGAAGCCTTTCCCTCCATCGTTCTGAGCCAAGAGCTTCTCAAAAGGGGCCAGCTCAGCTGGCAGGGCCTCAATATAAGCAGCTTTGCCAGATTCCTGTGAAAGAAAAACAGTCAACTCTTTCCTCCACCAGGTCTGCCTTTCCCCCCTCCCCGGGAGAAGAATTAGGGTGAAAGGAATGCACCAAGACATTTCTACCAATACTGCAAAATGAAGGATTCAATTATCCTGAGCAGTTTGCTTGAGCCCTTGTTATTGGGGAAGGGGGGTAATTCAAGCCCCTTGTTTTTTTTAAAGAGTTTGATTGTTGGGGATTGCATGATCTCTTTACACCTACGAGCCCATGGTAAATGGAGAAACAGATCTCATCATCTGTTCCTCATATGACTTATTCATCTTCATGTTCAACCAACAATGATAATTTTCTCCCTCTGTCCAAAACCACTGCAGGTAGGTGGCTTTTCTAATCTTCATTAATTTCTTAATAAATCTAGCTTTTACTTCCAATATAATAGCAGCTAGCATTCAATAGTCACTGGGCTGAGTCCATACTCTTCATAAAACACACATTTCCCCTTTTAATGGACCACTCCACCAGGGTGGGATGGAAATATTTTTACTGCCAGTTCTGTGGGTGCGGCCAGGTAGGAGTGGCCATGTGATTGGGTGAGCGTGGCTTCTTTTTTTTCCTGCAGCACACCCCCTCTGTGCTTTTTTTGCCTCCTGTGCCTCAGGGAAGCCTCCTGAGAGGCCATTTTTGCTCCCAGGAGGCTTCCCTGAGGCCCAGGAGGCAAAAAATGGAGCGTGGGGGGGGCATGCAGCACAGACTTCCGCGCGCCCCTTTTTGCCTCCTGGGCCTCAGGGAAGCCTCCTGGGCGAAGCAGTAAGGCAGCAAGGGGGATCCCGACACAACTGATCGTCGGAACAGCTGATCGTCAGGAGGAAAGAAAGAAATACCGGTTCAGCCAAACCAGTAGCTGTTTTTTTTACTACCGGTTCAGCCGAACAGTAGCATTTTTTACTACCGGTTCGCCTGAACGGGCCCGAACCAGTAGAATACCACCACTGCACTCTGCCACTTAGCATTCAAAGATTCTCTGATTGGGGTTTCTGATTAATCCAAATCTATCTTGCTAATCATTGGTTCTCATGTGCCATTTGCCCTCATCCTGCCTTTTCTAGATGATGTGCTGCCTATTGCTATACTTGATAACCAACCTGTTGCCGAGGCCCAGCTATGTCGCCAAGAGTGCACTGCCCCGAGGTTCTTCCAAAACCTGACGGGGGAAAACCTGGCTGCAGCTCCAGCCCAATTTCCCTTCTCAGCATCAGCATTATCATACCTGTATTACCAACAATAACAATCCAGCCTATGCAGCAATCACTCTTACTTCTAGAGCAGGAAATAATTTGTTGTTGTTTTGTTCTTTGTAGGCCCAATGGATAGTTTCCAAATATTGCTGCTTCCTTCTCCACATCCTCTCCCACCAGGACAGTCAGTCCAACAGAAGTGATCCAACCTCTCTGAGTCATGCAGGCACCCATTCTGTTTTATTTATTTATATCCGCCTTTATTTTTACAAATAACTCAAGGTGGCTGGCCTATACAGAACAGCTTCCTCCTCCTATTTCCCTCGCAATAACAATCCTGATAGGCTGATAGGCTGACAGTGAGTGACTGGCCCAAAGTCATCCAGTTGGTTCTTATGGCCAAGGCGGGGCTAGAGCTCACAACCTCCTAGTTTCTAGCCTGGTACTTTATTTAATATTTAATACTACTAGGTGATATTGTTACTTCTAGTTCCATCATCCCTCCTCTCCCTTTTAATTATTTGGCAGACATTCCCTCAGACAGTGGGGAACCCCTAAAAGAATTCACTGCAATCAGGCAGAGAACCTAGATGCTACTGCTGCTTTTTAGTAGGAAACTTCCCAGACGTGTCTTCTGGCTAGTGGGAAGCAAATGAGACTGTGGAGCCAACATCACTGACACTTTTACTGGAACCCTTTTGGTTAAAGCTTTATCATCTGGGGTAAAACGTTCAGCTGAACTAAATTAAACAGGTTTACTGTTACATTTTTTAGATTGAAACCTAAATTAACTTTTCCCAGTAAAAACTACCTCTTCTTAGATACTGTTAGAAAAACCCATTTGATCAGCCTGTTGGTTCTCAGAGAAACCAAGACATCATTAAATAAGGGAGTGAGCAGCTAAAAATAAAACCAAGTTCTCCTATAATCCATCTTACATAGTTCTGGTAGATTAAGTGGGCATATTTGTTTCGCAGATCCTCCACCCCATCATTCACCATATCCAGCAGTGCTGCTTCCTTTGCATCTTCACCATAGAGTCCTAAGAGGAGGGAAAAAAGTGGCCAGGTCTAAAGTTAGAGAGGATCATTGTAGCAAGACTGATAACTAAAACTGCATTTTTCTACCATCCCCAATATACACATAAACGTATATGTAGACACAAATGCTCTAGCCCCAAAAGGCTACATGCCCACAGATTTGCCCATATATCCTACCGTGATTCCTAGCCAAGTGGCGTAGAATAGCATTTGACTGATGCAATATAAAATTCCCATCCTGGAATCTCGGCAGTTGGCCAAAGGCCTGGAAGAGAAGAAATGAGAGAAAAATGGTTAGTGATGGAGTATTCTAATGTATTTCCAAGAAAGTAAAGATATTGCTGAATAATGCCTCCTCCAAAACCCAGTTAGTATTGCAAATAGCAAAGTTAATGAAATTTGTAAACTAACTGGAGAGCCACAAGCTGTGCATCCTAAGACAGAAATCTGGTTAATGAAATTATAACATTGGGAGCTCCAATGGATGAGAGAGCTCATTTTGCAGAAGGATTTACCTTCTAAACCTATAAAACAATGTATCTCAAAGGCAGCTTTACTCACGCATAATTTCTTCAGATCTCCCTTCTTCCAAATCTCCCCATTCACCACATCTTCAGTCCACTCCTGTCCCTGATCAGCCAGCAGCATGCGTATGGCTTCTCCACGGCCTGAGACAAACAATTCCAAATGTGGATAAACCTAGTGGCAATATTTATCGAGCACAGTGAACCATAATTTTTAAGTATGGTTATTTGGATTCACAGGATGCTGAGTTACCCACTCAACCCTCACATTTTGGTTTTGCATGTTCTGTGATGAGAAGCAGCATTTTCAAGAAAACCTAATTGCCACTGCAATGGAGCAGAAGGTGACATTTGCCAACGAAATGGTAGGGAAGAAGTCTAAAATTAACAAATCTGATGCAGATAATAATCAGAGAAACTTGTCAGAAAATGAGGCAGTTGCATGTTTGTGTCAAATATTGAAATGGAAGGAAGTTGTCTGTGAAGGATATTACGGAAGCTTTCTATGGCCTCTTGAATTCAACCTCAGTAGTTTCAGGGGAAGAGCATACACCAATGTTTTTACACTGCCAACAAGCTAACAGTAAACAACAGCCCAATCAAGGAACCACCAAGGCCACTCCTACCAACACTAACAGGGCAAGCCACAAGTATATAGAATAAGAGTAAACCCCACTCCCTACAAGCACTGATGATGTTACATAGTTTGGTAATGAAATGTCTGCAAGACAACAACCAAAGAGTACCAAGGACCCCACAGTTCAGTTCTGAAGAGCAAATAATTTATTCTATTGACAATGATAAAATGTTGTGTTTTATACTTTTCCCGCTGAGTATTTCATGTAGTGCATTATCCATTGGCCAGGCTGCTTCTTCATCCTTGGAACTTCAGATATTTCTTTAAAATAACAGTGTTCCAACAGAAAAACGAGAGCAGCAGATTGATATGTAAAGTATAATAGAGTGAAGTGTTCCCAAAGAAAATGTTGCTGTTGGGATTTGAATAAGAACGTTTTTATGTACTGTCATAAAATGAGGCATTCATTCTAAGTCCAAGACTCCTACCTGCTGGAGAAATGGTCAGAGTCAAGACATGACTACTCTCCAAGAGAAGAAGCAGCTGTAGATGGCTTACAGCTCAGTCTTTTTACAGTTGCTCAATGGAGCTTAATACCAGCTAAGCAAGCAAACAACAACAGTTAAGGGATTGGTCACTACAAGGCTTTTACCTCTGATGGCAGCCAACTCTCTCAGACTAAAATACAACATCTTCCAAATCAGTGGTTCTTAACCTGGGCGATATCGCCCCCCAAGGGGCGATTTTGTTTTCAGGGGCGATGGAACAAAAGCGGCATGGGGTGAAGGAATGGAAGGGGGGTGATATGGGGGCTATGGAGTGAGATATATTGGGGAGGAGAGAGAGAGAGAGATCTATATTGGTAGATAGGTGGGTAGGTAGATAGGCAGGAAGGCAAGCAGACAGATGTTTTGGATGGATGGATGGACGGATGGACAGACAGAAAGAATGCGAGAGCGGCAGCACTTTGGGAAAGTGGTGGCGGCGGCTTTTCCCAACATGCTGCATTCGGCGCCGGTTCAGGTGCGGTACAAGAGTCAATGGGGTGAGCCTGCAGGGCCGGTGCCTCAAACGCCCCCCTGCTGCCTCTTACCGCCCCTCTGCTGGCCCCCTTGGGGATGCTAAGACGTGGCAGGGGGGCGGTTATGTTGGGGAGGGCGATGACAACTTTCTCAATGGCTCAAGGGGGCGATTCTTTCAAAAAGGTTAAGAAACACTGTTCCAATTCATAGCTAAGGTGACCTCAGCAAAAGTGTCACACTTGGTTAATACTTAGATGGGAGTCCTCTGAGGAAAACCAGGATTGGTATGGCAAAAACTATCCCAGAAGTGGCAGTGGCAAAGCACTTATCTATTGCTTTCAATAAAAGAATATGCCCATGAAGTCACAGGAGCCAAGTTACTTGTGGTAGTAGATAGACCCTACCTATTGTGCAGTAAATAAAACCTGAGAAAATCACTTAAATGAAACAATATATTTTGGTGGTGATGTACACTCAAAAAAAATCTAGCAACAGAAACACCTTCAGATAATGGTGAACTATCTCTGATTCTTAGTGCAATACTACCGAATAACAGTAGCCATTTCCCTCAGGCTTATTCTTCTATCTTCTCCCCAATCGCTTTGCTAACACTGAACATAAATTATATCCCATGGGCTCTAGAGTGATTAGAACGCTTGCCTGTTTTTATGTCATTAATTTATTGTGTTTTTTAAAGCTAATTTTTGTTGATATATTTTGTATTGGCTTGCTTATGTACATTACCCAGAGTTGGTTAGATTGAGCACAAAAAAGCTTTTGAGCACAAAAGCTGTTAATAAAAGCAAGCAAGGAAGCAATGGGATATTTTATTTTAACAAATCTTTTTTTTTAATTTAATGAATATGGAATGTTAATACAACTGATTGTAGCAAATCCTATTTAGCTCAGCAGGAATGGGGAAGGGGCATACTTCTCAATAAAGAAATGCCCTGCAAAATAAAAAAACATTTCTGCATTTTTTTTCTATCTATATTGAGTGATAAAAAAGAAACTTTTTCTGTGGAAAAATGGTAAAAAAATTCATGGGTGGGTGCTAATTTTTTTTTCATTCTCCAGAAATCTAAGAGCAATCTAGATCAAACAGCGAAAGAAGAATTCTTGACAGACTTTGAATAAAAATGGATGAGGAAATAGGGAGAAAACATTTTTCAGTGTTCCTTTGATTATTATCTGAACAGTTTTAGTGCTGTTCAGAATGTAATAATTTAGATACGGTGTTTCATTTTTCTGCTAAGACTTAATGTAACTAAAAACTCCTTTTCCTTAACTAAAAATCTTCTTTGTTCTGAAATACATTACTGTTAATATTCAGGGTAGTATATGAAAGAAACAGTTTTTCATGTACTGCTATGAATATTAGCAGGATTAAATAACTAAATGTTACTGTTATATTTGAATGATAGTGAGTAAATACATGTGCTTTTGTCCAACTACAAAGGGACTCTGGTATACCCTCCTCACACACTTTTTTTGCAGCAAAGAATGTTGACATTTTTTCTATGTATATTTATGGGGACTTCTCATGCTGCCATTAAAGCACAGTCTAGCGGCGAAGGCATCAGACTAGAAAGCCAGAGACTGTGAGTTCTAGTCTCACCTTAGGTTAGAAAGCTGGTTGGGAGAGTTACTCGCTCTCTCAAGCCCAACCACCCCTCATAGGATTGTTGTTGTGTAAGAAAAAATAGGAGGAGAAAGGAGTATTAGTTCTGTTTGCTGCCTTGAGTTACTTATACAAATAGGTAATAAAGGCAGGATGAATAAACCTCTCCCAGGGGACTCTGCCAAGTTAAGAACCATGGGCAGCTCAGAAGGTAGCAAAATAAGGCTACAAGCTGGTCAACTGGGGTGCAACAAAGCCAGCCAGCCAGAATTCTCCACTTCCTGGCAACAACACAGTATAAATCCCCAACAGATGATGAAAGTGATCGGCAAGAAACAATAAAGCCCTTGTAAAAATGGCACTCTGTTTTGCAGGAGGAAACCAGCAAAGGCGACTTTCCGAAAACTGGAAGACAAGTTTAGCTGCAGGAATAGAGCAATTGCTGCAAATCAAAAACACCTTTGCGAGCTTAGAAAGAAAGAGCTCTCCGGATTGAAGAATATTGCAAGCTTCGTCCTACTGGCTCTCCTTCCTGTTATTTTAAAAAGCCCCCCTCCCACCCGAGACGCGTTTCTCAGTACTCACCTCGCACAGGGAAATAGGTGAGGGTGTACTCGCCAGGCACTAAGAGGGAAGGGGAAAAAAATACGGGAAGGAAGCAGGACAGTTATCGCAGCACCCGCTGGAGATAATAAAACCGCGACGGGAGGCGTTTAATTCTGCCAGGAGATGGGAGCCCCCATTGCATCTCGCGTGCCCACCATCACCCCAGGAAGGGAAGGAGAACCAGGCCAGCGGAACAGAACCGTGGGGATACTCACTGTCGGAAAAGCTGCAAGTGAAGGCACACAACCAAAGCAGAAAGCGATTGATCGAACAGTCTCTAGCATCTGCGCAAAGCAAAGCTCGGCAGAAGTTGACGAGTCACGCTCCACTAGCTGGCCTCTGGACCAGCCCTTCTTAAAGGGGCAGGAAGGGAGAAAGGGCTTAGACTTGTCTTGTTCCTTGTCTCCGAGATCAAAGGTTGGGCCTCTGATACTGGAATGTGCCGGGAATAAAGGCAATCTTTTGGGCCGTCTCGGATACTGGAATGTGCCTGGGAAATAAAGTATAAAGCACAATCACATAACATACTAAGCCCCATTATAACTGATGTGTGAACCCGAATGCTTTTTCCAATTACAAAGTATTAGTTTGTGCAGCAATTGTGTCTGACAGAAGAAGTAATGGGAAATTGCTGGAGTGTTACCTTGTGCAAGATAAGACCAGAAGACACTACCAGAGGATAAAACTCTTAAATGAAAATAACTCATAGCTGAGATTAAGAATGCAAAGGATGAGCCTTAAACTGGCTGTTCCCTCAGGCCTTATGTCCTGATGTTGCATAACACCACCTGATTGTGTGATATGGGTTACTGCCTGGGGTTTGGTATGTTGCTTCTGCAGTTTGTTTTTATTTCTCTGTCAGCTGTCCAGAGTCACTTGATGAGTATGTGATCTTTAAAATCAAAGCTTTTTTATTTTTAAATGAAGGAATAAAATAAATGTTAACAGATGATGATTTTTAAATACAATTGTCAATTGAGATCTTCATGTTACAGTGTGTTGAAACATTTAACTGCTTGGAAATTATATCACATGTACAGAAAATCTGCATGCATCATTCCAGCTCTGAAATAAACCAGTGATTCAATTTAGATGTTTATTCTATGGCTGAAGAGTATGCTTATAGACATCTTATTTTGTGTTTGTTGGTCATTGATTTGTAGTTTTTTTTATTTATGTCAGAATATTAATTATGGTCTGCAGTTACAGTAAATCATGCATGAAGACTCACCTCAACCTAAAGAAAAGGAATACATACTTTTGAAATTAGTGGCAACCTTTGTTTTAAGTATGATTCTGTGTTAACCATGCTTAAGGACACTTACCCAGAAAAAATGAACTATTTATTTATTTTTTATTTATTTATTTGTCAAGCGATTATAAGATAATACGTATAAGTATAAACACAGTTATGAATACATGAAATGGATACATATAAGAAAAATAAAAAGAAACAATAGGACAGGGATGGTAGGCACTTTGGTGCGCTTATGCACGCCTTCCTAATAGTTAGGTATCCAACATTCCTAACACGTAGTACCCTTTTATAACTTTAAAGTATTTTTTAAAATTTATTTTTAAACATCTGGGGTAGTCCACTTCGATTCCAGGGATAGGGAAATGCATAAAAAGGGAAAGTCAATCTCACCTCATCCTCTTTATTCCAAAAGAAATTCCCATAGCTTTGCAGGGGTTGCAAAACCAGAGCAGAGCAGAGCAGAGCAAATTCTGCAGCAAAGATAGCTCTGTAACTGCTTCAGCCTGTCCTGATTTCTTGTGGGAGTAATTGCTACTTTATCATAAGCTGATCAATAGTCTGGGTTCAAAGCTAAACATCTGGGGTAGTCCACTTTTCAGGGATAGGGAAATGCATAAAAATGAAAGTCAATCTCACCTCATCCTCTTTATTCCAAAAGAAATTCCCATAGATTTGCAGGGGTTGCAAAACCAGAGCAGAGCAGAGCTGGCTGAAATTCTGCAAAGATAGCTCTGTAACTGCTTCAGCCTGTCCTGATTTCTTGTGGGAGTAATTGCTACTTTATCATAAGCTGATCAATAGTCTGGGTTCAAACAACAGACCAAGTTATGCTCAGCTGCTTTTCCAAGAAAAAAATGCTTAATGGCATTTCATCTATTTACAAGGTTATATTTCCAGATTTAGATCAGTAAACCCAATCTCTGAATGGTTTAAAGATGGTTTAGCTTTGCTGGCTGAGGAATTCTGGGAATTGAAGTCCACAAGTCTTAAAGTTGCCAAGGTTGGAGACCCCTGGTTTAGAGGAGAGTTCCCCAACCTTTCCAGCCTTGCGGACTGGTGGAGTGTGTGTGTGTGTGGATGATTCCAGCTCCATTTGCACAAGCAACATGCACTCCATGTGCTCACAAATGGCACCGCAATGTGCACCCACCTAGCACAAGTGGGGATGCATGTGTGTGCTTTGCCATTTCCGTGGCCTGGTTGTAAATACCTCAAGATCCACTAGTGGGCCATGCCCCAGAGATTGGAGGCCCCTGGTTTAGAGTATCACGTAAACATGATAACAGAATATCCTGGGGAGTTGGAATGTGAATTTCTCCTGTCTTTGCCTCTTGCCTCAAAAGCTTCTGGTATATGCTTCCGCTCTGGAAGGAAAGCACAAAGAGGTAATATATAGAACGTGAGCAAGAAAGATAAACCGATGGAGCAAAACATAAGTAACAAACCTAACACTGGTTGAAACCCTGACTTAATGCTATAATATATTTTACTACATTTCTTTATTTATTATTTCTATTCCCGTCATTACTATTGACAAAAGTTGACAATACAAAAAGCAGTGAATGTGATGGACCACAAAGAGAACCTCATGGGATATTACAACACACACACAAATCAGTGAGATCCATTTTCGCAAATTTTGAAAGATGACTACATTTGAGTTTTCCTGCTTTACTTATCATTCTGTGGGAAGAAATATCCATCTAGTTCAGTTCCAAGCCAGGATAAAGGCACTGGAGACAAAATGGAGACTGGAGGCTGATTGGAAAGGTTGACTCAGCCTTCCATCCTCTCGGGGTAGGTAAATTGAGGACCCAAGATTGTTGGGATAAGCTGACTTTGTAAAAATGCCGCTTAGTAATAAGCAGGCATATACAATGGAAGGAAGGCTATTGCTGAGCACATTGGGTTGTGCTCCAAACATTGTAAGCCGCCCTGAGTCTTCAGAGAAGGACGGCATATAAATGTAATTTTAAAAAAAACCCTCAAAAGTAGTAGCTGCACAACTACACAATCACAAAATTGTGCAGTGCCAAAATACCAGAGAAATTTAGTTGCCAAGACAGTAATTTTGCAAACAGCCAATGAAACAATTACTATTGTATTTAAGTAAACCACAAGTGTTAGATAACTACAAAAATATTTTTGGCAGCCTACAATTCATTCACTAGTTAAATAGTTAATCCTCCATTTCCTTCATAACTTTCTTTTCCCACTAACTAAAAAAGGTTTGGAAATTGTATATTTTCCTGTCAGCAAGCAAAATACGTTCTACATTTTTGTTTCTCACCTCCAATCATGACGTCCATAAAGATTAGTAAAAATGCGATCCTCATCTTTGAGAGGACCAAACTGAGTTTTCTTTGGGGGTGCCTGTCAAACAAAAAGAAATAGCCTTAACTTTGAAGTAAACTATAGTACAGAAATAGAACAAAAAAAAGGGGGGGGCAAATAAATCTCTTTCCAAAAGGTAAGCACAGAAACTGAGTTATCTTCATAATAGGCAAGAAAAAGGCACTCTTCCTCCAAGAATATATATTTTAAAACATGCTTTCATGCTAAAAATAGAAATAATGAAAAAGCACGTTGGAGCAACTGAGGAGGTCCAAAAAGCAGGACTTTGGAGATCTCCATCATCCATACTCCCTTCCCTTATTCCTCTAATTCAATCCTTTTTCGAATCTGCAGCACAATATTGAACATAACGGTAGTTCTGTTGGCACAATGGAAAATTATGAAATGCATATAATATTTTTAAATGTGTAAGAAATGTTTTAAGAAGTTAAAACTATTTTAATAATATCTGCACTGTACTGCACATATGGATTGCACAGAATATACACAATACAAAAAGAAGAAATAACATAAGACAAAAATCTCATGGCACACTAGAAACAAGCCTACGGCAAGCTAGCTGAAAACCATTGCTGCAGTTTGTATAGGTCCCCATCCCTTCTCCCCTTTCCCTTGTTGAAAAGGAAAGAAAAGAAGGGCAAGTAGAAGTCACCGATTCCGGAGCAGCAGCGGCGGAAAAAAAGCGAGCCTGGGTGCAAATCGGACGGAGGCGTAAGGACTGAGCCCCCAACAAGAGCCTTGGTGGTGCAGGCTGTTAAACGCCTAGCACTTAATTCCAGCTGCTTGCAATTAGTGTAGGCTCGAATCCCACCAGGCTCAAGGTTGACTCAGCCTTCCATCCTCTCGGGGTAGGTAAATTGAGGACCCAAGATTGTTGGGGGCAATAAGCTGACTTTGTAAAAATGCCGCTTAGTAATAAGCAGGCATATACAATGGAATGAAGGCTATTGCTGAGCGCATTGGGTTGTGCTCCAAAAATTGTAAGCCACCCTGAGTCTCTGGAGAAGGGCGGCATATAAATATGAATAAAAAAATAAAATAAACATAGCGGAGAGCGAAGGGGTGGGGAAATCTCCCCTTCTGCAGCGCCTAACCTCGTCACCTTCACCTGTTGGGCACAATAATACTACGTCACGATGTTTCTCTTCACTCTTCCCGGAAGACCAGGGATCGGGCAACTTCCTTTGGCGTGTGGGGTCATGGGAATTATAGTTTCACAAGAGAGTGCACGCAATCTCCCATCCATGTTCAGTGCTGAATAAATGACAAGACTACAGCGAAGGTTCGGCTTTTTTGGAGCAAGAGGTTATGGGTGTGGCATAAAGCAGTATATGTGCTGCGCACATATCACAGTGATTGATAAATATATTTATAAGGGTAAAGATTCCTCTCGGATTTGTTTGCAACATGTATGACAATATTTAGGATCTTTTTTTAAAAAAAATATCGGATATGCAAGGAACTATTCAGTACAAGGAGTGAGATTTCACATGTTAACTATTAATGACCTATGTGCTTAAGCAAGAAGTTTGTAATTTAAAAATTGCAATAAATTAGTATGTATGTAGCAAAATCAACCATCTTTTGCTAAGTACTAGACATCTTTTCCATCTAGTCTTGGTTGTTGCAGTCAACTCTACACAACCATTGGCAGCCTTTTGGTTTTTCGAACGCAACTCATAGTGAAACTTGCTCGCTTCTCCTGTCAGGTTAGGTCAAAGTTTTTACACATTTTAGGATTCCATCTGTGAAGACTGCTGTACACGTTTTGATAGCCTGTTTGTGAAATTGTTACAGAGTTATGTAAAATAATAATTGCCGTCATAAAACCCTACAGAATATTTATTATCTATTGGATTTTTTATATGTGAAATTAGCTGGGCAATAGTCAACCAAGTACTTTAAGAAAGTTCATAAGATGGGCATGACTTAGATAATAAGACACAACAATTTGCTATTTTATCCAATTTAAAAAATAAAACTCTTTTCTGTCATTTTAATAATGATGGGCTGTTTAGTGCTTCAAATATGTATTATATATGTATTTTATGTATATGTATTTTATGTAACTAGGCATTGGGCTATATACAATGGCTATAAATCCCACTGATTTATATGTAGCATATAAATTTGTACGTTGTTAGAAGTATCCAGTTTTAATCAATATTGTTTATAATTTTGTGGACTTGCCATTCTACATATTCCTATCTTCTAAAATGATATTGTAGGAAGTTAGCACCCACCCCTCTCCTAGAAAATTGAAATATCCTGGGAAATATTAAAAAGGCAGAATATTTCCCCTAAAAAGAATAGAAACTCAAGAACAGAAACTCACCTCAGAAGCAGAATCTCACCCCCACCTTTGTCAATGGGTGGGCATTAAGGCCTGGGCCAGAATACTTTACATAACAAAGATCTCCAGGTAAAGCTATAGCAATTGCCAAAAGACTTTTCAGTGCATCATCCAGCAAGGCAAAACCAGGCACTCTCAGCACCTCAGCCCTTTTCTGATCACCTTGAAGCATGTGATCATCCTTCCTTTTCACTCTGGGGCTCCAGGCCATGTGGTCCTGCCCACCATTAAACCTTCCAAACAGCCTGCATGTTTCCAGTGTCTTTTTCTCCACTTGGAACTGAACCCAGGATATTTCTTCCAACTATATAATAGTGCTTTTTTCACAAAAATGTTCTCTACTGGTTTGCTTTATTCACTTATTTTAGTTAGTAAGTATTTATCCTGCTCTTCAGCCAAACATGTTCTCAGAATGTAAGTATAATCAATTTTTAAAATGCTCATAGGTTTGCAGTCTGCAGGATCATGGCATTGCATGAAGAGAAGAGGAAAACAATTACATTATAAAGTTACATAATATATAGTTCCAGAAGCTGTTTTCTATAATTCTTTTTAAATATGAAATATTCTGATTATGCTTCTGTCTGTATCTGGTATACAAAGAACCACAGATTCCGGATCCCTCCATTTCCATTAGTTCCATTGGGGCTTGTGTTTGCCAGTTTACCTCATTTTCAGAAAACTGCTAATCTGTTCTGTCAGGAAGAGGATTACATCACTGATCTCTCTGATCCTGTTGATTCTTGGTCTGAGAAAGATGATCCCATTATATTGGAATGTCCTAGCAGTTGCATGGGAGTGCTCCAAAATTCTAAACAAGGATCATCAATCATACATAGATCTTTGAACATAACTTTCCAATCCTCATTTAAGGAAAGGCCAGCATAGCCTTTAGGCCAAGGGTGTCAAACTTGCAGGCTGCAGGCCCAGATGTGTCATGCACTGGCCACGCCCATGCCCAGTTAGCAAAGGGGGGGAAGTTGTGATAGTTACATGATGATGCCATAACAACGTGAGTTTGATACCCCTGCATTACGCAGTGAGGTACCTACCTCAGGTAAAAGATGCAAGGAGGCATTACAGCAGTATCTCCAACTCCACTTGATGCTCTTAACCCTAGCTTCTCTGTTCTATGAACATTCCCATCTTTCAGAACTAGTAGTGCTGCTTGCATGTTGCTAGCCTGGGTAGCAAGAAGCTACAGGCTTGCATTACCAATATCTCAGGCAGTGTGGCTGAACAAAACACCAACCAAATACCTAACCAAGTAAGCAAAAAGGACAATTTTGATCAATGAATGTGAGGCATGACCATACGACACACATTGCACAAATCACCTCTAGCCCAGAGCGACCCCAAGCCAACAAGCAGAACCAAGTTTTAAGGTCTTTCTAGGAGGCCAGAAGGATGGGGGGGGGAGTGGATCTCATATCCACTGGCAAGATGTTCCAAAGAGCAGGTGTCACAGCAGAAAAGTCTCTTCTAGACCTCACCGGCTGAAATTCATTGGCTGATGGAGTATGCAGTTGGTCCCCTTCTGCTAAAACAGGAACTTTATAACTGTGGACTTCAACTCTCATGGCTGGCTCAGGAATTCTGGGAGTTGAAATCCACAGGTTGAAAAGTTGCATAGTTGCCCACCCAATGCTAGAATGAATAGACAACCCAATCCCATTGGATGAGGTTCTTCAGATATCCTGGTTTATTAGTTGAACCCTCTGGCTACAAGTCTGCTATGAGAAATGCTTTTTTTTCTCTCCCAAAGATACATTTTCAGAGTATTTTAACCTATGTGGTATGTATAATAAATATACAGGTGAAACTCAAAAAATTAGAATATCGTGCAAAAGTTCATTTATTTCCGTAATGCAACTTAAAAGTGAAACTAATATATGAGACAGACTCATTACATGCAAAACAAGATAGTTCAAGCCATGATTTGTCATAATTGTGATGATTACGGCTTACAGCTCATGAAAACCCCAAATCTACAATCTCAGAAAATTAGAATATTACATGCAATCAATAAAACAAGGATTGTACATAGACCAATATCGGACCTCTGAAAAGTATAAGTATGTATATGTACTCAGTACTTAGTTTGGGCCCCTTTTGCAGCAATTACTGCCTCAACGCAGCGTGGCATGGAAGCTATCAGCCTGTGACACTGCTGAGGTGTTATGGAAGACCAGGATGCTTCAATAGTGGCCTTCAGTTCTTCTGCATTGTTTGGTCTCATGTCTCTCATCTTTCTCTTGGCAATGCCCCATAGATTCATTATGAGAAATGCTTTTTTTCTCTCCCAAAGATACATTTTCAGAATATTTTAACCTATGTGGTATGTATGATAAACATATATAATGAAAATACAGGTAATATAATTAAGATATAAAGATGGCAAGACCCTAAAAATCTCAAGCACAAGAGCAGTATGACCTATTTTAAATGTATAATAAATAGAAATAACTTGATCTAGCACAGAAAAGAGAAGTGACTGGGCATTAAGGCACTGCACCAGTTGAAATTATGAAAGATATGACAAGAATGTTTGATGAGGCGGGGGGCAGAAAATTGTTTAAACACTTATTTAATAGACAACTGTCTGAAAATAAGTTACCTTAGAAATGGTTCCTGAAATTATAATTAAACTGACTTAATATGATATTTTGTTGTTGAATTCAATAGCAGACCAAGATAAAAACAAAAATTCAGCAGTTTCAGTTTTTAATCCTGAAATGCAGTGCACACTGTAATCTGAGAACTGTAGACATTCAGATTACTGCTAAGGTAGGGCCTTGGTGGCTCAGGCTGTTAAATGCCTGCATTTAAGTTCCAGCTGCCTACAATTACTGTAGGCTCGAATCCCACCAGGCTCAAGGTTGACTCAGCCTTCCATCCTCTCAGGGTAGGTAAATTGAGGACCCAAGATTGTTGGGGCAATAAGCTGACTTAAAAATGCAGCTTAGTAATAAGCAGGCATATACAATGGAAGGAAGGCTATTGCTGAGCACACTGGGTTGTATCCCAAAAATTGTAAGCTGCCCTGAGTCTTCGGAGAAGGGCGACATATAAATGTAATATATATATATATATATATATATATATATATATATATATACATACATACATACATACATACATACATACATACATACACACTGCTAGGAAGAGAGACCAGAATATATTTAAAAGGGGGTCACTGATTTATGAGGAACTGTTGACTTAGAAAAATGCAACTGTTGGATTTTGATTTCAATGGGAAAACAGCATGAGTGAAATGGTACATTCTTATTCCTGTGTCATAGCCACACCATGAATCAGTCTTTGCAGGACTGCATTTTATTCTTTTTTAAAAGTGTACCTACCATTACCATTAATAAGTGATTTTAGCATTATTGCTACTCTAGGACAATCAGAAACCAGGTGCAAAAGCATCTTTCCTGTAAAAGGCTTCCATGTCCATAGTTTTCATGATTTTCCTTCCCCAGCAGAGTGATACAGGCATTTTTAAACACTATGGTAGCTTATTAGATCTCCAAGGTGCAAAACTACAAACTTGCATCCTAGAAAAGTAAGTGGCTTCACTGTTTGCCTTTCCCATTGATGAAACGTTTCTTACGGGCATCTGATTCCAGGAAATTCTTGAGACTTGGCCGGTCATTAAGGCGTTGCACGTAGCCAGCCAGCAAAGGCAAAGAATCCAGGCAATTGGATGCCAGGACCAAATGGACATGTAGAATGTCGAGCAGACTATAGTCTGCAAAGCCGATCTGGAGAAGAGTGGCACATAGCAAAAGAAGAGAGCAATGGAAATAAAAACATCATTAACTTTGCAAAACATGTTTAGTTTTGCATTTTTGTACATAACAGCAAACACAGATATTCCACCCCACCCCCTAAATACAGATCAAATCTTTCAAGGACTACCTGTACCATATTTGCTAAATATCTATAATGGCAGAGCTGACATTTTCTTCCACTTCCAGCTGACAGCATTTCTCGAAACTCAAGAAAGCAGCTTTTTTTAGAAAAAGAAAAAGAAAAATTGAGATTTCTCATATAGCTGGATTTCGGTACTGTGTTCTGTGCTGTCCTGCAACCTACAGAATTATGGAATAATCACATAAAGGGGTTTGGATCTCTACTTACCCATCAGTAGAACAACCCTGCAAAAACTAAACAGAATGGAACTAAATCTGTGTGTGCAGAAGCTAGCCAAGTTAAGTTTAAAAATGAATTGAATCTGGCTGGGATCAAGGGAGAAAAATATTTCAGGAAAAAAAAAATCTCCATCTGTGTGTGGGGGCAATCTGGCAGTCACTCACAATGCACTGATGATTCCAAGTGGAGCATATTTATGCATTTACTCTATTTGTATTTTAGCCATACCTGAAGGTTGCTTTTTAAGGCAACTCAAAAAAAGGGCTGCTGGGTGGCATTCAATGGACACAATGAGGGCAGCAAAATACAGTATGATCTTTTTGCTGCCCATATGCCCATACTGTAAGCTTGAATATGAGATCTTATTACCCACTCTCAGACAAGATGGGTTTTCCTTTGCTGCTTCATCTCCAGGAGCGCCTTGGTCTATCAAGGATGTGTGAGAAGGATGGCCATTCCAGTGCAATCTGATCAAGTGCTATAGCCACCTAATTTAAATGGGAAACCAGGGTTTCAACCAAATAATCCACCCTGTCCATGGGAAATTCCCCAGTTGCCCTTTAAAAATCATCTGGACTCATTAAGCTGGATGTCTTCCCCACAGGAAGGAAAATGTGAAGGGGAGGGATATACAGTGAAACTCCATAGCAACCAGAGAATGATGTGTCCATGATAAGGGATGGAGTCAATGCCCCTCACTTCAAACCATTTCATATCTACCCCAACATATCGCCCCTTATGCATGTCGACCTCTCAGTAAGTTGACAACATCCATGGTAGCCATGAACTTTTGGTCTGCATAGACCGGGGTTGCCAACCTTTTGGCCCTCAGGGACCACCAAACTCATAATTTTAAATCCCAGGGACCACTAACCAGTTCTGTGGGTGTGGCCTAATTTGTGAGTGTGTCTTGGTGGTCATGTGACTGGCTGGGCATGGCTTGTATGTAAATATTATAAATATGTATATAAATATTGAACTTTTTATTAAAAAAGAGCAACTTTGACCCAAAATCAGGCAAAGCAGGCAGGCAGATTGAGTTGCTCACAGAATCACAGATTCATTCAGAGATCTATCTATCTGCCATTGGCTAGCTCTGTCACATAAAATTTGCTAGCAAGCAAACTCATAAAATTTGCTAGGAAGCAAACTCACAAAATTAACTCACAACACACCATATATGTAAATATTGATTTTTTTATTTAAAAAGAGCAACTTTTACCCAAAATCAGGCAAAGCAGGCAGGCAGACTGAGTTGCTTACAGAATCATTCATTGATCTATCTATCTGCCATCAGCTAGCTCAGTCTCTCAAATTTGCTTGCCGTGAGTCTGCCCTGAATAATAGAACCTTCAGTCCTAAGGGAGGTTCGTCTGTGCTTAAAAGCAGAGCCGAAGATCTAAAGACTACAAGAAAACAAGAAATCCAACCTTTTCCTGCTTCCTAAGTAATCTAAATCTCCTGGCACAGCAGAACAGTTGATGGTCGGAAAAAGGAAAAATAGCAATTTAGCAGGCAAGTTTGCCGGGTAAGGAGTGAGTGGGCGGGAAGGGTTCCCGTGGGCCATGTGGGTGGCACAGCCTTGTGTTTCTGTGCAGCCTGGATTAATTGCTTTGTGGGGGGTGCTCTGGGGGTGAGATTTCTCTGCAGCCCACCAAAATTTTCTCACAGCCCACTGTGGGCGACCGCTGGCATAGACCACTCAATAAAGGAAGCCATGTTAAAAATTCCCCAACACCACAAGTCTAGGAAACCCCCACCCCCACCCTCCCAGGAGCTCTGGCAGGGATGTTGTTGTATGGGCAGGAGGGAATGATTCACCAGCAGCAAATCAACCTCCTCAATATTGCTCACTCACACATAAACAACATGAGGGCAAGTTGAAACACATACATTGATGCAGCATGTTGCTTTATGGCACAGAAGAAAATGCCAAACTTGGTAGGACCTTCGATGATAAAGGCTTTGAAAAGTAAGCACATTGGGGGGGCTTTTTGACCTTATTTTTATAACAATTCTGTGGGACTGCAGGAAAGCACAGAACACAGCACAAAACACTGTCAGAAAAATCTTGATTCTTCTGTTTAAAAGAAGCCGCTTTCTTGAGTTAAGAAACACTATCAACTGGAAGTAGAACTGGGATTCTAAATGTATTACTCCATTTATATAATAAGGACAAGTCAGTATTCCCTCTTTATCTAAAATCAAGATCAATATAGACAAGACAAAGCAGAAGCCTGCTGTTAGCACATTAGCAATACTTGATTGCTTTAGCTTTGATTTAATAGTGGCATGAACCAGACGGTTGTGGCTGTAATACAGTAAATTGCAGTGATTTTATTAACAATGAGCACTCATTAACAACAATGTATGAATTTTACCCCAGTGTAATTGCCTCCATCTCCGGAAGGCCATTAATGGCCAGCCCAGAGGTCTGTCTTCGACAGGAAGCTGTGATGGTTTGATTACCTGTTTGCCTACAATGAAGCCTTTCCCTCCATCGTTCTGAGCCAAGAGCTTCTCAAAAGGGGCCAGCTCAGCTGGCAGGGCCTCAATATAAGCAGCTTTGCCAGATTCCTGTGAAAGAAAAACAGTCAACTCTTTCCTCCACCAGGTCTGCCTTTCCCCCTCCCGGGAGAAGAATTAGGGTGAAAGGAATGCACCAAGACATTTCTACCAATACTGCAAAATGAAGGATTCAATTATCCTGAGCAGTTTGCTTGAGCCCTTGTTATTGGGGAAGGGGGGTAATTCAAGCCCCTTGTTTTTTTTAAAGAGTTTGATTGTTGGGGATTGCATGATCTCTTTACACCTACTGAGCCCATGGTAAATGGAGAAACAGATCTCATCATCTGTTCCTCATATGACTTATTCATCTTCATGTTCAACCAACAATGATAATTTTCTCCCTCTGTCCAAAACCACTGCAGGTAGGTGGCTTTTCTAATCTTCATTAATTTCTTAATAAATCTAGCTTTTACTTCCAATATAATAGCAGCTAGCATTCAATAGTCACTGGGCTGAGTCCATACTCTTCATAAAACACACATTTCCCCTTTTAATGGACCACTCCACCAGGGTGGGATGGAAATATTTTTACTGCCAGTTCTGTGGGTGCGGCCAGGTAGGAGTGGCCATGTGATTGGGTGGCGTGGCTTCTTTTTTCCTGCAGCACACCCCTCTGTGCTTTTTTGCCTCCTGCGCCTCAGGGAAGCCTCCTGAGAGGCCATTTTTGCTCCCAGGAGGCTTCCCTGAGGCCCCGGAGGCAAAAAATGGAGCGCGGGGGGGGGGCATGCAGCACAGACTTCCGTGCGCCCCTTTTTGCCTCCTGGGCCTCAGGGAAGCCTCCTGGGCGAAGCAGTAAGGCAGCAAGGGGGATCCCGACACAACTGATCGTCGGAACAGCTGATCGTCAGGAGGAAAGAAAGAAATACCGGTTCAGCCAAACCGGTAGCTGGTTTTTTTACTACCGGTTTGGCCGAACAGTAGCATTTTTTACTACCGGTTCGCCTGAACGGGCCCGAACCAGTAGAATACCACCACTGCACTCTGCCACTTAGCATTCAAAGATTCTCTGATTGGGGTTTCTGATTAATCCAAATCTATCTTGCTAATCATTGGTTCTCATGTGCCATTTGCCCTCATCCTGCCTTTTCTAGATGATGTGCTGCCTATTGCTATACTTGATAACCAACCTGTTGCCGAGGCCCAGCTATGTCGCCAAGAGTGCACTGCCCCGAGGTTCTTTCAAAACCTCTGACAGGGGAAAACCTGGCTGCAGCTCCAGCCCAATTTCCCTTCTCAGCATCAGCATTATCATACCTGTATTACCAACAATAACAATCCAGCCTATGCAGCAATCACTCTTACTTCTAGAGCAGGAAATAATTTGTTGTTGTTTTGTTCTTTGTAGGCCCAATGGATAGTTTCCAAATATTGCTGCCTCCTTCTCCACATCCTCTCCCACCAGGACAGTCAGTCCAACAGAAGTGATCCAACCTCTCTGAGTCATGCAGGCACCCATTCTGTTTTATTTATTTATATCCCGCCTTTATTTTTACAAATAACTCAAGGTGGCTGGCCTATACAGAACAGCTTCCTCCTCCTATTTCCCTCGCAATAACAATCCTGATAGGCTGATAGGCTGACAGTGAGTGACTGGCCCAAAGTCATCCAGTTGGTTCTTATGGCCAAGGCGGGGCTAGAGCTCACAACCTCCTAGTTTCTAGCCTGGTACTTTATTTAATATTTAATACTACTAGGTGATATTGTTACTTCTAGTTCCATCATCCCTCCTCTCCCTTTTTAATTATTTGGCAGACATTCCCCTCAGACAGTGGGGAACCCCTAAAAGAATTCACTGCAATCAGGCAGAGAACCTAGATGCTACTGCTGCTTTTTAGTAGGAAACTTCCCAGGCGTGTCTTCTGGCTAGTGGGAAGCAAATGAGACTGTGGAGCCAACATCACTGACACTTTTACTGGAACCCTTTCGGTTAAAGCTTTATCATCTGGGGTAAAACGTTCAGCTGAACTAAATTAAACAGGTTTACTGTTACATTTTTTAGATTGAAACCTAAATTAACTTTTCCCAGTAAAAACTACCTCTTCTTAGATACTGTTAGAAAAACCCATTTGATCAGCCTGTTGGTTCTCAGAGAAACCAAGACATCATTAAATAAGGGAGTGAGCAGCTAAAAATAAAACCAAGTTCTCCTATAATCCATCTTACATAGTTCTGGTAGATTAAGTGGGCATATTTGATTCGCAGATCCTCCACCCCATCATTCACCATATCCAGCAGTGCTGCTTCCTTTGCATCTTCACCATAGAGTCCTAGGGGGAGGGAAAGAAAGTGGCCAGGTCTAAAGTTAGAGAGGATCATTGTAGCAAGACTGATAACTAAAACTGCATTTTTCTACCATCCCCAATATGCACATAAACGTATATGTAGACACAAATGCTCTAGCCCCAAAAGGCTACATGCCCACAGATTTGCCCATATATCCTACCGTGATTCCTAGCCAAGTGGCGTAGAATAGCATTTGACTGATGCAATATAAAATTCCCATCCTGGAATCTCGGCAGTTGGCCAAAGGCCTGGAAGAGAAGAAATGAGAGAAAAATGGTTAGTGATGGAGTATTCTAATGTATTTCCAAGAAAGTAAAGATATTGATGAATAATGCCTCCTCCAAAACCCAGTTAGTATTGCAAATAGCAAAGTTAATGAAATTTGTAAACTAACTGGAGAGCCACAAGCTGTGCATCCTAAGACAGAAATCTGGTTAATGAAATTATAACATTGGGAGCTCCAATGGATGAGAGAGCTCATTTTGCAGAAGGATTTACCTTCTAAACCTATAAAACAATGTATCTCAAAGGCAGCTTTACTCACGCATAATTTCTTCAGATCTCCCTTCTTCCAAATCTCCCCATTCACCACATCTTCAGTCCACTCCTGTCCCTGATCAGCCAGCAGCATGCGTATGGCTTCTGCACGGCCTGAGACAAACAATTCCAAATGTGGATAAACCTAGTGGCAATATTTATCGAGCACAGTGAACCATAATTTTTAAGTATGGTTATTTGGATTCACAGGATGCTGAGTTACCCACTCAACCCTCACATTTTGGTTTTGCATGTTCTGTGATGAGAAGCAGCATTTTCAAGAAAACCTAATTGCCACTGCAATGGAGCTGAAGGTGACATTTGCCAAAGAAATGGTAGGGAAGAAGCCTAAAATTAACAAATCTGATGCAGATAATAATCAGAGAAACTTGTCAGAAAATGAGGCAGTTGCATGTTTGTGTCAAATATTGAAATGGAAGGAAGTTGTCTGTGAAGGATATTACGGAAGCTTTCTATGGCCTCTTGAATTCAACCTCAGTAGATTCAGGGGAAGAGCATACACCAATGTTTTTACACTGCCAACAAGCTAACAGTAAACAACAGCCCAATCAAGGAACCACCAAGGCCACTCCTACCACTCCTACTGTCATAAAATGAGGCATTCAAGAGAAGAAGCAGCTGTAGATGGCTTACAGCTCAGTCTTTTTACAGTTGCTCAATGAGCTTAATACCAGCTAAACAAGCAAACAACAACAGTTAAGGGATTGGTCATTACCAGGCTTTTACCTGATGGCAGCCAACTCTCTCAGACTAAAATACACCATCTTTCAAATCATAGCTAAGGTGACCTCAGCAAAAGTGTCACACTTGGTTAATACTTAGATGGGAGTCCTCTGAGGAAAACCAGGATTGGTATGGCAAAAACTATCCCAGAAGTGGCAGTGGCAAAGCACTTATCTATTGCTTTCAATAAAAGAATATGCCCATGAAGTCACAGGAGCCAAGTTACTTGTGGTAGTAGACAGACCCTACCTATTGTGCAGTAAATAAAACCTGAGAAAATCACTTAAACGAAACAATATATTTTGGTGGTGATGTACACTCAAAATAATCTAGCAACAGAAAAACCTTCAGATAATGGTGAACTATCTCTGATTCTTAGTTCAGTACTACCGAATAATAGTAGCCATTTCCCTCAGGCTTATTCTTCTATCTTCTCCCCAATCACTTTGCTAACACTGAACATAAATTATATCCCATGGGCTCTAGAGTGATTAGAACGCTTGCCTGTTTTCATGTCATTAATTTATTGTGTTTTTTAAAGCTAATTTTTGTTGATATATTTTGTATTGGCTTGCTTATGTACATTACCCAGAGTTGGTTAGATTGAGCAGGTGTACAAAAGCTGTTAATAAAAGCAAGCAAGGAAGCAATGGGATATTTTATTTTAACAAATCAATGGATTACATTTTAATAAATATTAAAACAAGTATTCTGTGATATTATTTTCATGTGTATTAGAGTACTCCAGAGAATGTGTAGTAAAAGTTGGGTTTAACCTACCTAAGTTGGAAACATACCGGTAATATTTTGAGCATTAACTTACATGTTTTGGAGTTGTTTGAATGTGGGTAGAAAAGCGTTTAAATATGTCAGCTACTAAACAATTACAACTGGTTTAGAGACCTGCATGGAAGATATGTACTCAATTTCTGAATAGGAATTGGATTTTTATCCGCATTGGACAAAATTTAAACAGTATTTCTCCAGGTGGTTACGATGTAATTTGTAATTTGAGCTTTTTGTTTACATTTAATTCAAAAATATTTTTCTTTGAGGGATCCTTGGTGCTCTCTGAGCTTGGTTGTTTTCTTGCAGATGTTTCATAACCCAAACTAGGTAACATCATCCATGCCATCAGCAGCAGATAATGAAATATCTGCAAGAAAACAACCAAGCTCAGAGAGCACCATGGACACTTCAATTTTAACCCTGAACAACATATTTTCTTTCTATTAATTTTTGAGTTATTTTTTCTATCTGATTGTAGATTCCCACCCCCCGTTTTTATAATAGGCATTTTAAAATAAATATTGGAAGCTCCAATGATGAAGAATCCATACGATCTGCCTTCCCCACCCTCATCTGGTAGCTAGAGAACATTCCTCCTATATGAATATGGAACGTTAATACAACTGATGGTAGCAAATCCTATTTAGCTCAGCAGGAATGGGGAAGGGGCATACTTCTCAATAAAGAAATGCTCTGCAAAATAAAAAAAACATTTCTGCATTTTTTTTCTATCTATATTCAGTTTGATAAAAAAAAGAAACTTTTTTTCTGTGGAAAAATGGTAAAAAAATTCATGGGTGGGTGCTAATTTTTTTTTTCATTCTCCAGAAATCTAAGACAATCTAGATCAAACAGCGAAAGAAGAATTCTTGACAGACCTTGAATAAAAATGGATGAGGAAATAGGGAGAAAAGGTTTTTCAGTGTTCCTTTGATTATTATCTGAACAGCTTTAGTGCTGTTCAGAATGTAGTAATTTAGATACGGTGTTTCATTTTTCTGCTAAGACTTAATGTAACTAAAAACTCCTTTTCCTTAACTAAAAATGTTCTTTGTTCTGAAATACATTACTGTTAATATTCAGGGTAGTATATGAAAGAAACAGTTTTTCATGTACTGCTATGAATATTAGCAGGATTAAATAACTAAATGTTACTGTTATATTTGAATGATAGTGAGTAAATACATGTGCTTTTGTCCAACTACAAAAGGGACTCTGGTATACTCCCTCCTCACACACTTTTTTTGCAGCAAAGAATGTTGACATTTTTTCTATGTATATTTATGGGGACTTCTCATGCTGCCATTAAAGCACAGTCTAGCGGCGAAGGCATCAGACTAGAAAGCCAGAGACTGTGAGTTCTAGTCTCACCTTAGGTTAGAAAGCTGGTTGGGAGAGTTACTCGCTCTCTCAAGCCCAACCACCCCTCATAGGATTGTTGTTGTGTAAGAAAAAATAGGAGGAGAAAGGAGTATTAGTTCTGTTTGCTGCCTTGAGTTACTTATACAAATAGGTAATAAAGGCAGGATGAATAAACCTCTCCCAGGGGACTCTGCCTGGTTAAGAACCATGGGCAGCTCAGAAGGTGGCAAAATAAGGCTACAAGCTGGTCAGCTGGGATGCAGCAAAGCCAGCCGGAATTCTCCACATCCTAGCAACAACACAGTATAAACCCCCAACAGATGATCAAAGTGATCGGCAAGAAACAATAAAGCCCTTGTAAAAATGGCACTCTGTTTTGCAGGAGGAAACCAGCAAAGGCGACTTTCCGAAAACTGGAAGACAAGTTTAGCTGCAGGAATAGAGCAATTGCTGCAAATCAAAAACACCTTTGCGAGCTTAGAAAGAAAGAGCTCTCCAGATTGAAGAATATTGCAAGCTTCGTCCTACTGGCTCTTCTTCCTGTTATTTTAAAAAGCCCCCCTCCCACCCGAGACGCGTTTCTCAGTACTCACCTCGCACAGGGAAATAGGTGAGGGTGTACTCGCCCATTAAGGTAAAATGCTGAACTGCTTTATTCATATAAGAAAAAAAATTCATTGTTGTTCCTCACATTAAGCATACAGGTTTCATGATGCATCACTGCATATTTTCCTCCCACTAGGTATAAAAAGGTACTTACTTTTGGTTTTGAACTCATGCTCCTCCCTCTCCTGAAAGAATGACGTACCTATGAGAGAACATAGACATGATGTAAGTTTATATTTCCACAATAAAAGGATTACTCTGATAATAAATATTTTTGAAGATTAATTTTGGCTAGATCCATTGAAAGTTATCAACATCGCCAGGCACTAGGAGGGAAGGGGGAAAAAAATACGGGAAGGAAGCAGGACAGTTATCGCAGCACCCGCTGGAGATAATAAAACCGCGACGGGAGGCGTTTAATTCTGCCAGGAGATGGGAGCCCCCATTGCATCTCGCGTGCCCACCATCACCCCAGGAAGGGAAGGAGAACCAGGCCAGCGGAACAGAACCGTGGGGATACTCACTGTCGGAAAAGCTGCAAGTGAAGGCACACAACCAAAGCAGAGAGCGATTGATCGAACAGTCTCTAGCATCTGCGCAAAGCAAAGCTCGGCAGAAGTTGACGAGTCACGCTCCACCAGCTGGCCTCTGGACCAGCCCTTCTTAAAGGGACAGGAAGGGAGAAAGGGCTTAGACTTGTCTTGTTCCTTGTCTCCGAGACTAAGTTGGCCTCTGTTTAGCGGGAATCAAAGGCAATCTTTTGGGCCGTCTCGGATACTGGAATGTGCCTGGGAAAACGACGATCCCTAAATAAACGGGGAGTCGATTGTCTTTTTGCAACACAGAGCTGGGGTCGTTTATCGGCTCGACTTTTGCTCTTTTAGGGTAAAAGTTGGCTCCCAAATCTAAAAATACGGTGTCCCTTCCCCTTTTCCAGGAACTGCAATTGATGGAGAGAGGAGCAACAGTTGGAGGAAATAAAGTATAAAGCACAATCACATAACATACTAAGCCCCATTATAACTGATGTGTGAACCCGAATGCTTCTTCCAATTACGAAGTATTACTTTGTGCAGCAGTTGTGTCTGACAGAAGAAGCAATGGGAAACTGCTGGAGTGTTACCTTGTGCAAGATAAGACCAGAAGACACTACCAGAGGATAAAACTCTTAAATGAAAATCACTCATAGCTGAGATTAAGAATGCAAAGGATGAGCCTTAAACTGGCTGTTCCCTCATGCCTTATGTCCTGATGTTGCATAACACCACCTGATTGTGTGATTTGGGTTACTGCCTGGGGTTTGGTATGTTGCTTCTGCAGTTTGTTTTTATTTCTCTGTCAGCTGTCCAGAGTCACTTGATGAGTATGTGATCTTTAAAATCAAAGCTTTTTTTAATTTTTAAATGAAGGAATAAAATAAATGTTAACAGATGGTGATTTTTAAATACAATTGCCAATTGAGATCTTCATGTTACAGTCTGTTGAAACATTTAACTGCTTGGAAATTATATCACATGTACAGAAAATCTGCATGCATCATTCCAGCTCTGAAATAAACCAGTGATTCAATTTAGATGTTTATTCTATGGCTGAAGAGTATGCTTATAGACATCTTATTTTGTGCTTGTTGGTCATTGATTTGTAGTTTTTTAAAATTTATGTCAGAATATTAATTATGGTCTGCAGTTACAGTAAATGATGCATGAAGACTCACCTCAACCTAAAGACAAGGAATACATACTTTTGAAATTAGTGGCAACCTTTGTTTTAAGTATGATTCTGTGTTAACCATGCTTAAGGACACTTACCCAGAAAAAATGAACTATTTGTTTATTTTTTATTTATTTATTTGTCAAGCAATTATAAGATAATATGTATAAGTATAAACTTAGTTATGAATACATGAAATGGATACATATAAGAAAAATAAAAAGAAACAATAGGACTGGGACGGTAGGCATGTTGGTGCGCTTATGCACGCCCCACTAATACCTAGTACTCTTTTATAACTTTAAAGTATTTTTTAAAATTTATTTTACAAGCAGCTAAACATCTGGGGTAGTCCACTTCGATTCTAGGGATAGGGAAATGCATAAAAAGGGAAAGTCAATCTCACCTCATCCTCTTTATTCCAAAAGAAATTCCCATAGCTTTGCAGGGATTGCAAAACCAGAGCAGAGCAGAGCAAATTCTGCAGCAAAGATAGCTCTGTAACTGCTTCAGCCTGTCCTGATTTCTTGTGGGAGTAATTGCTACTTTATCATAAGCTGATCAATAGTCTGGGTTCAAACAACCTATCAAGTTATGCTCAGCTGCTTTTCCAAGAAAAAAAATGCTTAATGGCATTTCATCTATTTACAAGGTTATATTTCCAGATTTAGATCAGTAAACCCAATCTCTGAATGGTTTAGAGATGGTTTAACTTTGCTGGCTGAGGAATTCTGGGAATTGAAGTCCACAAGTCTTAAAGTTGCCAAGGTTGGAGACCCCTGGTTTAGAGGAGAGTTCCCCAACCTTCCCAGCCTTGCGGACTGGTGGAGTGTGTGTGTGTGTGGATGATTCCAGCTCCATTTGCACAAGCAACATGCACTCCGCTCATACAAATGGCACCCGCATGCATGTGCTCACCCACTGCTAGCACAAGTGGGGATGCATGTGTGTGCTTGCCTGCCATTTCCGTGGCCTGGTTGTAAATACCTCAAGATCCACTAGTGGGCCATGGCCCACAGATTGGGGCCCCCCTGGTTTAGAGTATCACGTAAACATGATAACAGAATATCCTGGGGAGTTGGAATGTCTGTAGAATTTCTCCTAGTCTTTGCCTCTTGGAAATTCCCAGATGAGTCAAAAGCTTCTGGTATATGTGCTTGCTTCAGATCTTTGCTCTGGAAGGAAAGCACAAAGAGGTAATATATAGAATGTGAGCAAGAAAGATAAACCGATGGAGCAAAACATAAGTAACAAACCGGTAGTAACACTGGTTGAATCCCACCCCTGACTTAATGCTATAATATATTTTACTACATTTCTTTATTTATTATTTCTATTCCCTTCATTACTATTGACAAAAGTTGACAATACAAAAAGCAGTGAATGTGATGGACCACAAAGAGAACCTCATGGGATGTTACAACACAAACACACACACACACACACAGACACACAAAAATCAGTGAGATCCATTTTCGCAAATTTTGAAAGATGACTACATTTGAGTTTTTCTGCTTTACTTATCATTCTGTGGGAAGAAATATCCATCTAGTTCAGTTCCAAGCCAGGATAAAGGAACTGGAGACAAAATGGAGACTGGAGGCTGATTGGAAAGAAGGTCCATTTATTGATGAACAGGACCACATGTTCGTGGTTCTGGTGCAGCTGACCACATGGAGTTGACACTGTGGTGGGATTCAAATTTTTACTACCAGTTCTGTGGGCATGGCTTGGTGGGCGTGGCAAGGGAAGGATACTGCAAAATCCCCATTCCCTCCCCACCCCACTAACCTGCTTTCCAGCTCCATTCTCCTGTGCAGGGCAACAAAAGAAGACCCAGCTGATCAGCTGGGACTCGGGAGGCAGAGAATAGATGATGGCGGGGCCAGTCAGAGGTGGGATTTGCCAGTTCTCCGAACTACTCAAAATGTCCACTACCTGTTCTCCAGAACTGGTCAGAACCAGCTGAATACCACCTCTGAGTTGACAGTAGGGTTTTTTAATACCTTCTCTTGGGACTTTGCACTTGAGCTACTGTTCCTGTGCAAGAACATGTATTCTATTGGCTGTTGTCAGGCTCCCATGGGGCCATGTAAGGGTTATGTTGGGGTTATAGCTAGCTCTATAGGCAAAGTACAAATCCTAGATGTTTGTCTGAGCTAAGTTTGGTTGAAGTTTCTGAGGGTGATGCAATAATTCCTATTGTAGCTTAATGGCCTTTTCCTGTGTTGGATCTTGAGTGAGGGCTAATACTACCATTCTGCCTTTGTTTTAAAATATCCTGTTTTGAATGGATTACCAAATCTGCATTTCTAAAAACTGGCCTCAGTATCTTCTGGGGGGGGGCAGGAAGATTGAGTCTGCTTTCTGTCTTTTAAGAGCATGCTTCTCCATTTCTCCTTTAGGAAATATAATAATCTGCCCTTTTTCATATTCCTCAAAATATTTCATTCTACTAGGAGGGGGGTGGCTTCCCACAATTCCAAAGACCAGGTTTCAAAACTCTGCCCCTTCACTAAACAGAGCAGTGCCCCATGCCAGTATATTATGGCTCTTTGGGAGAAAAGAAAAGAAAATGTTACTGGGGAATGCCCAAGAACTGTAGGAAATGCATTGTACCAGTCTGTTGTGGCCAGGAAATGCCAAGTTGATCCTACCCTCTACGAGTTACCCAGCTATGCTGTCAACAGAATCGTTAGCAAAGCAGACCCAATTTTACATACTGGTACTGTGAAACTGTTCTTTTGAAAACTCCAGGAATTCTGCAACAGGAATAGTGGTGGGATTCAAAAAATTTTACTACCGGTTCTGTGGGCGTGCTTGGTGGGCATGGCGTGGCTTGGTGGGCATGGCTTGGTGGGCGTGACAGGGCGTGACAGATACTGTAAAATCTCCATTCCCTCCCCACTCCTAGGGGAAGGTTACTGCAAAATCCCATTCCCTCCCCACTCTACTAACCTGCTTTCCAGCTCCGTTCTCCTGTGGAGGGCAACAAACGAAGACCCAGCTGATCAGCTGGGATTCGGGAGGTAGAGAATAGATGGGGGTGGGGCCAGTCAGAGGTTTGCCAGTTCTCCAAACTACTCAAAATTTCCACTACCCGTTCTCCAGAACTGGTCAGAACCTGCTGAATACCACCTCTGAACAGGAAGGACCCATGTAAAAAGTTGTATGCCGAGATGAGTAGGAATAAAGAAAGAGGTTAGATTATCCTTTAACCTCTGATTAAAGTTGAAATTTGAAAAAAAAGAAGGATTTTCCATGTAACAGATTTGGACAGAGACAACATCTGTTCCAAGGTGCATCTATTCCCTGTACTGCAGGAATGAGAGAAAGTTAAAATCTGACCACGCTTTATCAGTGTTTAACTTTCTGGAGATTATTATCTCTCTGCAATCTCAGGCAAATTGGAATTGCTTTACATTAGAGTTATTTCTAAATAGAGAAGATTGGGATCATCTTGGGATCTGCTTAAACTGAGAGCCTTATCTTTTCTGTATCTTTATTCGTTTATCTAAAATGCTGGCTGTATTTCAGGACTGTGCGTTTAGTAGCATTTTATTTTTCCCCTCTGCTACTGATTTTTAAAATTAAAAGATGTCTTTATGCTTTCTCTTTTCATTTTTTGAAAATTAAGATTTGATTTGATTTATCGGTGGAGGTATTATTCTGATTATCTCCACAAAGGAAGTGAGCAAAGAACACCTGATTTCTCTAGTCACATACCTCAGTGTTTTAGGCCTAGGACAGGGCTACAGGATTTATTTTATTTTTATTACCTTTTCCTTCCCTATCTCTCTTACATACTGTTATGTATGTAGGTTTGAATGTCATTGGTTTAGTTTGAATTGTTCTTGTAAAATGTCAAATAAGATTGGTTTAAAAAGTGCGGGAAAACCCTGCACTCTGATTGGCTGGCAACTACAGCTGCTGGCTATAAGAAGCAGCCGTAGCCCAGCCAGGTTGGGTCCATTCGAGCTGTAGTCACTTAATAAATTCTTCACTGAAGCTCTTCGCATCTGACTCTTCATGCAAACTTAACACATACCTTGAGAGTTGCTGGAAGGGAGGGAAATGCCAAGGATAGGTAGTCCTTTACTTATGATCGGAATTGGAATTAGAATTTCTGTTGCTAAGTAAAGTAGTCGTAAAATGAGTCATAGCCAATTTTATTACCATTTTTCCACTGTGGTTAAGTGAACCACATGATCGTTAAGGGTTAAATGAATCTGGCTTCCCCTATTAACTTTGCTTGTTAGAAGCCCACCTGGGAAGGTGGCAAGCGGGTGATCACACGTCCCTAGGACAAATACGTGCCTGTTGCCAAGCAACCGAATTCAGATCACATGACCATGTGGAATCTGTGATGATTGTAAGCAGGATGAATGGTTTGTAAGTTATTTTTTTCATTGCACTTGTAACTCTGAATAGTCCCTTAAATGAATGGCTGTAAGTGGAGAACTACCTGTGAAGGCAACTCCCTTGAAGGCAGATGGTGGCACAGAAACTGCATAGAAAAGAAGGAAACCAAGGGTGTGCAGTCTCCAAGAACTTCCAGGACACACCTGAGATCACTCAGGTGTTTCACTTTATCGTTTCAGCCATGCTGGTACACCTACAAATGCAGGTGTCATGTGTATTTGAGATGGGATGGTTGTGTCAAGACCATGCCACTGGAGTCCCAGCAAGGTTGGCTTACTGTCAGCGTTCCAGAAAAAAACAGCTCCAATCAAAAACTCAGAGACAGGCATTTTTCAAAGTTTCCTTTTATTAGAGTAGGTATACTGGCACATCTGGGAAAACCCAAATCTGAGAGTTCCGGGTTTTCTCTCAGTAATTAAAAAAACAAAACAAACCCCTGCACCCATCAGTCCATCACATGGCCCGATCGATCACATTCCGTCCCAACCTGAGACATCCTTTCAATTACGCCTCTTTCAGATGCAGGAACAACATGACCTTGACCGACAAGAAGAATGCTATTATGTCTAACTACATATGCTCTACTAAATCCTCCCCCCTCCCAAATTCCCAAGCTCAGGAATGTGACAGCATGGAAGCTTCTGGTTCTAATATAGCTTCCAAAGCCATATTATTCCAAAGTATTTGCCAGCTGTCTGAAGAGGGACCAAACATTTCCATGGAAAGAAAGACCAATCCTAGTTCAAAATCTCTGAGGTAGATTTTGCTCTAATGTAATGAAAGACAGCGGGCAAGCAGGGAGAGAATCTTCTAGTTACCAAAATTGGCAGAGGCTAGATCTGAGACACACAGCCAAGTGTTGAGGTCGCAACCTTATTTGAGCTACCTGCTTTCCATCTCTTTCTCCCTGACCTTCCTTGCAGAATTGTTGTGAAGAGAAAGGCCCGGAGACAGGGAGTGTAAAATAAATCAGATCTAGGTTACAAAAATTCAGACAACCTGTAGATGGCAATGAGATTGGCATTTTTCTCTATTCCTCTGCTGCCATGATACCGATTTTTGCAGCCCAGATCACCTAGCCATAAATAACTGCATACGTATAAATATATACCTATAGATACATTCATCAAGCATATAAAGATGGGTAAAATGATTGACAAGTAGATATTGCATAAGTGATGCTCTTCAACAAGAAGATGTAGTGATGGAAAACTTTTCTTTGGTACCTAAAGCAGTTAAAAGTACACAAATCCTGTCCCTGTTATGATAACAGTCCAGGTAAGAAAATAGGCCCTATAAGGATAGGATAAATCATGTCTAAGCAACTGAGACTTGTTCTTTAGTTCTTTCTTTCTGCTCTTGATTTCTCTTAGATGAGCCACAGAACATTAAGACCTCATCCAGGGCTCTTGGCATTGTCTGAAAGAGCTAGGTGAGGTCTAGTTACTCTTGAACTGGAATGTTGCCAACTTTCCACTAAATAAATCATGAATGGTCTGCTCAACAGTCCCCATGGAGCACTGCCATTCACTCCCTTCTGCCATTCAAAGAGCCAGGAAGGTAGCCAATGCCACAGGTGGGGTCCAGCTTTGCTGAAATACAATCAGCTTTCTAAGCTGAGAAAGGGAATTGGGCATGTGTGAGTGAATCATAATGGACAGTAAGGCTTAAGGAAGCAAATGCTGGTATGAGGATGAAAATGGAGAGAACGGAACAGAGAGGAAAAAGCCCTATAAATATCTAAATGTTATGCTGGTCTATGACCATAATAAAGATTTGCTTTGCTTTGATTCCTGAACAGATATATCTAGCAGCAAGCAGGGGTCCAGAGAAGGCAAGATAGTTTTATCAAAGACTTGCTTTAAAAAAAAAGACTCTACTAGCAGGTAATTTTATTTTAATGCCAGGGTATTGTTTCAATCTCTTTTCTTTACTGCATTACTTTAAAAAAATAAGTAGATATTATGTAAATGCCCAGAAACTCTATAGTGTTGCTCAAACCAGCACTGAGACCTCTTGGGTTTCTTACTTCAGGGAGTTGTTTTACCTTGTTTGCATCATTAGTGAAAAGCCAATCTGGACCGGGTCATATGTCTGACCTGATAAGCTCAGATTCCCTCTACATCCTCCGGCTTCAATCTTGCTCCTTACAATAATAAGATGAGTTGATTAGGTTTTGATGGAGAGCGGGGGTGAGCTGTGGCAGAAGCTGAGGTCCACTCCTGCTCCCATGTCAGTCTCCGGCCCTGGGAAACACAAGGGATGATCCATTAGAAGCAGGGATGGCAAAGAGAAAAAATGCCTGAAAGAATGGGGAGATAAGGGAGGAGGAAAGTATAGGAAACAGGGGAAAGAGAGAAAGGAAAGAGTGTTTAGAGTGGGTGGGAAAAGTGGTCCCAGGAGGAGGAAAACATTGCAGAGAAAAAAAATTAACGGGAGAAGGAGTGAGAAGGCATATGTAGCTAAAGGGTATTTTGAGATATTTGCATTACTTCAGATCTAGAAATATAACACTATGGCAGTCTGGCTGGGAGTGTGTGACTTTGGAGAAGACAGGTGCCAGCAGAGTAGCTCACAATAGAGTGGCAAGCAAGTAGCCTAAGGAACAGAACTGGAGCCACTGGAAACAGGAGAGAATGAGTTAGGAATATAGGTCAATGTCACATGGGATGTGCCTAGGAGAATGGGAGCCAGAGAGGAAGGCCACGGCAGTGGGAAAGGGGGCTGGTCCTTGCCATAGATCATCTTCCCCAAAGAGGGAGTAAATAGCAAGAGCTTCAGAGGAGGACTGTAGTTCTTTGGCAGTCTTCAGCATGTTCTTTTTCCTTCGGGAGACCCACCGACGGAACAGTGAGACATCACACCTGCAGGAGTCTAGTTCCCGACGTGGTGCCCAGAGGCAGTCCAAGGGTGGACACTCCCGAAGGATGAGCAGTCGGTCCCATGAAGAAGACCGGCAACCCATGCAGCGGCCCAAGATCAGGAGCACTTCTGACCCTGCCTCAACCACAGCCTCTGGACCCCTCTCTCACACCCACTCCCAGTTTGGTGATGGAGCAACCTTGCCTGCAACCAACCCAGAGGACAAACCATTGGAAGAGGCTGTCGGAAGGACCAGCATGGCTCACACAGAAGATAAATGCCTAAGTATCAGGGATATGGAGCTTAGCCTCACCTCTGTCTTTGGGCAGGTAATTAAAAAACTGGGAGCAGATGAGGGAAGCCATGACAAGGAAGAAGAGTGGGCCATCCCAGGAAGAGGAGGGGGTGAAAATCAGGGAATTTGTACTTGAGGTCCAATGGAAGAAAAGCTCAAATAAGAGAAATTCCGCAGTTATCCATATTCCATCTTCTATTATTGTAGAGTTTATATGCCATGTTTCCCCGAAAATAAGACACTGTCTTATATTTTTTGGCTCCCAAAAACACATTAGGTCTTATTTTCGGGGTAGGTCTTATATATTTATGGTGCCAAATAGTGGGTGTGAGTGTGTAGGGGGGTGTTTTGGGTGCACGGTTGCTCCCTGAAAAGTCTTCCTGGAACTGGAGATTTACACTAGGTCTTATTTTCGGGGTAGGTCTTATATTAGGGCAGGTTTAGAAAATAGTGCTAGGTCTTACTTTCGGGGTAGGTCTTATTTTCGGGGAAACATGGTATATACATTATCTTTTTATATAAGAAGAACCATTATAGGCTTTTCCCCCTCACCTCTTATTTTTTTCATAGCTAGAAATCTTGCTTTCCTGCAATGTCCCAAGTTAGCGCAGGGTCTTTCAGCATTTGCTATGTTGGCTGGGGAGTTAGCCATATATGGAAAGTCATAGACTTGTTACTCATTACTCTGGGATCAGCTGAAGATGTCTGGAGGCCAAAATCTGGTGGGTTTTTTTTCTTCTAATCCTGAAAATCCTTGTGAAAGATTTCATAATCAGGAGGATTGGCCCTTGCGGTAATTTAAAATTGTACCAGTTTGAGATTGGTGGTGCCCGCATCCAATACTGGGGGTTTTGGCAACAACTACAATGGGGGCAATAAGCTGACTTTGTAAAAATGCCGCTTAGTAATAAGCAGGCATATACAATGGAATGAAGGCTATTGCTGAGCACACTGGGTTGTATCCCAAAAATTGTAAGCCACCCTGAGTCTTCGGAGAAGGGCGGCATATAAATGTAATTTAAAAAAAAACTACCAATTTAGCTCTTCCTGCTCCAAAAGAAATGAAGATAATTTTGCTGCATTTCTTTTGGAGCTGTGAGTAGACTGGTTTGCTATTAGTAGAAATGCCTCCTTTTTCTTTTTCGCCCTCACACTGTGAAAAGCAAATGCAGTGAAGGAGGAATGGGGTGGATGGAGCAGGAAGCAGGATAGCATCTGGCCACCACTGATCTAGTCCAACTCTCTGCAGAAGCTGGAGAGTTTATACCAGGGGTGGGATTCAAATTTTTAACAACCGGTTCTGTGGGCGTGGCTTAGTTGGTGGGCATGGCTTGGTGGTCATGTGACTGGCTGGGCGTGGCCAACTCAACATCACTCACATCGAGGCATGCATCTCCTCACCTGGCCTCTCGTGACTGTGGGGATGCTGCAACAGTCGTAAGTGTGAAAAATGGTCATGTCAGTTTTTTCAGTGCCATTGTGACTTTGAATGGTCACTCCACACAAGCAAAGGTACCAGCAAAGGAGGGAAAAAAACTCCAGAGAAGTTCCAGAGACAGGAAATCTAGTCCTGCCAAGAATGTAATAAAAGTTAATGGAGAGGCAGTTTCTGTAAGCAACACCAGAATGTTTCCTTCCTGCCTTCCTTACAGGATTAGACCAGTAATTTCTTCTAACAACCGGTTCTCTGAACTGCTTAGAATGTTAACAACCGGTTCTAGCGAATAGGTGCAAACCTGTAGAATCCCACCCCTGGTTTATACCATTTCAGACAAGCGACTATCCAATCTCTTCTTGAAAACCTCTAGTGATGGAGCATCCACAACTTCTGAAGGAAAGACATTCCACTGCTTAATTGTTCTCACTGTTAGGAAATTTCTCGTTAGTTCTAGGTTACTTCTCTCCTTTATTGGTTTCCTTCAAATGGTTCTTGTCTTGCCTTCTGGTGCTTTAATAAATAGTTTGCCAAAAAAACACCCCATCTTTGTGACAGCCCCTGCTATTATATCACCCCTAGTCTTTTTCACTAGACTAGACATACCCAAGTCCTGCAATCGTTGTTCATATGTCTTCGTCTCCAGCTGACGAGTCCTCTTTGCTGCTCTTTTCTGCATTTTCCAGAGTCTCAACATATTTTTTATATTGTGGTGACCAAAACTGGATGCTGCTGCTACACACTGTTGGCTCATTTTTAAGTGATTGTCCACTTGGACACCAAGATCCCTCTCACAGTTACTGGCATTGAGCCAAGTTTGACCTAGTCTGTACCTGTACAGTTGGTTTTTCTTGCCTAATCTACTTTGAATTTTATTTTGTTGGACAGGGCCCAATGTTAAGTCTGTCAAGATTCATCTGGATCTTGAGCCTATCTTCTGGGGTGTAGGCTATTCCTGCCAACTTAGTGTCATCTGCAAATTTGATGAATTCCTCTTCCATTCCCTCACCTAGATTGTTTATGAAGATATTGAAGAGTACTGGGCCTAAAACTGAACCTTAGGGAACCCCACTACTTCGTTCCCTCCATATGGATGTAGTTTTGTTGAGGACTACAGGTTGAATATGGTTTGTCAGCCAGTTACAAATCCGTCTGGTGGTGATGCTGTCTATCACACATTTTTCTAGCTTACTAAGAAGTATGCTGTGATTTATTTTGTCAAATGCCTTACTAAAATCTAAATATATGGACCGGGAGCAATGGGTTGAAACTAAACCCTGGCAAGACCGAGTGGTTCTGGGTTTAGGGTTCATTGGCTCAGGGAGAATTGCCATCTTTGGTCCTGGATGGGGTGGCACTACCCAAAACAGACCCTGTGCATAATCTGGGGATTCTCCTGGGCTCACGTCTCCTGCTCAAAGAGCAGGTGACCGTCATGGCCAGAAGGGCCTTTGTGCAACTGTGGGTTGTGTGCCAGTTATGCCCTTTCCTGGACCAACAATCCCTACTCACAGTCACTCATGCCTTAGTCACTTCCCCTCTTGACTATTGCAATGCACTCTACATGGGGTTGTCCTTGAAGAGCATCTGGAGACTCCAGTTGGTGCAAAATGCAGTGGCCCACACAGTTTTGTGCAGACCCTGGTGTGCACATGTATCACCTCTCCTGCAGGAGTTGCATTGGCTGCCAATTTGCTTCCAGGTGCAATTCAAGGTGCTAGTTGTCACCTTTAAAGCCCTTCATGGCTTGGGACCAGGTTATCTGAGGGACTGTCTTTTGCCGGTCACATCTACCCGACCCATCAGAACGGGGAGGCAGGGAATGTTGCAGGTCCCATTCCTGACGGAGATATACCTGGTGGGACCCAGAAGAAGGGCCTTCTCCATGGTGGCTCCCTCTCTCTGGAACATCATTCCCCCAGAGATTAGAACGGTCCCCACTCTAATTCTCTTCCAGAAAGCGCTGAAGACCTGGTTCTGCCAGTGGGCCTGGGGAACCCAGAGTGGGATAGAGCCCTTTAAATGGTTTGTGTGACCTGCTGTCGCTGGGGTGGTAGGTGGGGGGGGTGATTTTATTATATTAATTTATTTGATTCTTCTTACTAGTTTTACTGTTTTAAATATAGTTTTATACCTTGTAAGCCGCCTTGAGTCACCATGGGTGAATAGGTGGCAATATAAATCCAATAAATACATAAATATATACTATGTCCATGGCATTTCACTGGTCTATTAAATTTAGTCACTTTGTCAAAGAATAAAATAAGACTTGTTTGGCATGATCTGTTTTTGATAAACCCATCTTGGCAACTGATTATAATTTTATTTGCTACTAGATGTTCACAGATTTGTTGCTTGATTATCTTTTCCAACACCTTTCCAGGTATTGATGTCAGGCTCATTGGTCTGTAATTTCCTGGATCTGTTTTTTTTTTTTGATGAGAACCACTGCCACATCAAGCTCTTTTCCAGTCCTCAGGAGTTCCCATGCATTTCAAGAACTCTGAAAGATATGGATCAAAGGTTCTGAGATCACATCTCCCAGTTCTTTCAAAACTCAGGAATATAATCCATCAGGACCCAGAGATTTGAATCTATCTAGAGGTGACAGGTGTTCTCTTACCTTATTTTTGCTTATTTTAATTTGCATCCGTAGCCTGTCTTTTACGGTTTTGTTTTTGATAAGTTGGTTTGTATTTTCTTTTTGAGTGAAGACAAATGCAAAGAATCAATTAAGCAGTTCTGCTTTCTTTCTACTGCCTGTTACTTCCTTGCCATGTTCTCCCATTAGTGAATCAATTGTTTCTTTGCCTTTTTTCCTTGTTTTTTATGTGTTGCAAGAAACTTTATTTATTGTTTTTGACATTCGTTGTAAGTCTTAATTCATTCTGAACCTTAGCTTGCCTAACTTTATATTTACAGGTTCAGGCAATTTGTTGGTATTCTGCTTTAGTTATTTGTCCCACTTTCCATTTTTTGTACTTATCCATTTTTTTCTTTCAATTGGTCAGAAAGTTTGTTATGCAATCATGCTGGGTTTTTTCTTGGTTTTCTTGTATTTCTTGATTTTCTTGGTTGAGCCAGTCTTTCCTAGTTTTAATGCTGCTTTGTGCAGTCTACAAATGGGGTGATATGTGAAGCTTCCTTGTTAATGTCCTCTGGGGTCCTATGCTTCCTGAAAACTGTATCATCTCTTGGACAAAACATACCCAAAAGAGAACAAACTCAACACCACACATCAGGGGTGGGATTCAATTTTTTTAACAACTGGTTCTGTGGGTGTGGCTTAGTTGGTGGGCGTGGCTTGGTGGTAATGTGACTGGCTGGGCATGGCCAACTCAACATCACTCACATCGAGGCATGCATCTCCTCGCCTAGCCTCTCGTGACTGTGGGGATGCTGCAATAGTCGTAAGTGTGAAAAATGGTCATAAGTCACTTTTTTCAGTGCCATTGTAACTTTGAATGGTCACTCCACACAAGCAAAGTACCAGCAAAGGAGGGGGAAAAAACTCCAGAGAAGTTCCAGAGACAGGAAGTCTAGTCCTGCCAAGAATGTACTAAGGGTTAACGGAGAGGCAGTTTCTGTAAGCAACACCAGAATGTTTCCTCCCTGCCTTTCTTACAGGATTAGGCCAGTTATTTCTTCTAACAACCGATTCTCTGAACTGCTTAGAATGTTAACAACCAGTTCTAGTGAATAGGTGAGAACCTGTAGAATTCCACCCCTGCCACACATTGAATTGACATTGAGTGACCTGTTTCCCTTTGTCTCAAAATCAAGTTAAGGTATGTAATTACTTCTTCACAGAACATGTTAACTTTAGGGCATTGCAAAACATGTAATGAAATGTTATTTTATGACATCTCCTAGATGCACATATTCTTTCATTCTTTTCCTATATAAATACAATGGGCATCAACACATCTGAAATACTACTTTTTGGTAAATAACCTAAGATCTACTGAATCAACAGTAAAGGGTCCAACAGCAAGAAATGTGCCTCTGTAATGATATGAGGAAATGAATTTGGGAGATTGGGGAAGAGATACTTCCAGGGAATGATCAGATAAAAGGGGGCATAGCCCACAATTGCATAATGTGAAGAGACTCAGTAAAGGAACCTTCCTAACTTCTCAGACTGTAAAAGAGATGGTGGGAGATTTGTACTTTCAGATGTACAAGATTCTGTTAATGTAACCTTACAATAAACTAGACTTAGTTCATCTGGTCATGTTTCCTGTCTGATCAACTTAGGAAGTATTTTATGAAAAAAAACATATCCAGATTCCAGGATATGTCTATACCTGCAATCAGTGGTGGGATTCAAATTTTTTTTACTACTGGTTCTGTGGGCGTGGTTTGTTGGGCATGGCAGGGGAAGGATACTGTAAAATCTCCAGTCAGAGGTGGTATTTGCTGGTTCTCCGAACTACTCAAAATTTCCGCTACCGGTTCTCCAGAACTGGTCAGAACCTGCTGAATACCATCTCTGCCTGCAATAACTACAATTGAATAGGCAATGGCTTTCCCTGTGACACCCTGTGAAATTGAAGAAGCAAGAAAGAAAGAGTATTGATGCTTTTAAATGTTGTGGTTGGAGAAATTTACTGAGAAAACCATGGACAAATCAACCCAGAGTTCTCACTTGAGGCACAACTGATTGGCTGAAATGATCATATTTGGGATATATTATGTTTGCTCTTTTGAGAAGGGTATAATGCTAGAAAAAAGGAAAGGAGAGGTCAGCAAGATGGACAGATTCCATTACTTTATTTGTTATAATAATTTGATTCATTGTATAAATCTGCAAATTGTCTCTGAACAGATGAAGCAAGTCAATTAATGTGGTTTCTCTGACATAGCACTTCCACTCTTATAGCTTTCTAATTTTTCTAACGTAAACCTGGGCCTTTCCCATGTGTTATATTAGAATTTTCAATAAGCTGGGGGAAAACTACTTTGTGTTAGAAAGGCTTTAACTACTTAAACAAACAAGCCTGAATCTCTCTGCATGCTTCTATGACTCACAAAAGTTGATCAGATTGTATGACCCAATGTGCTTTCAAAATAAGCCCTTGATTTGTATCAATTTTCATAAATGCTACAATTGTACTTTTATTTCCCACTAGGGAATTGTTTAGACAAGATATTGTTTTTCCATCTGTAATACCTCTCTCCCAATGTCTGTCCTTAATTAGTGTTATTTATAACAGATGTTCAGCTTTAGTGAGAATGGACTCTTGAGTATCTAAATGCAGTGGATTTTTTTTACTAGCTGATTCAGATCTTGTGCCAGTTGTATATGTTACCTTGTATATGTCCAATGATGCCCGTAGGGCTACAGCGTCTATACTCAGTAGAAGCAGTCCATCCTTGATGCAAAGTTTTCAAAATATAGATGATTGTCACAGAGGAGATAATTGCTACATATACTCTGACAGAGGGGGAGGCCTCTTTTTATGAGCCAGGGGCTCTCTGTTTGCAGGCCCCTGGTGAGATGGGTTTTTGGAAGGAGGCAAGAGGAACAAACCATGGCTAATGTTTTCCTTCCTGGGATACTGCAGTGCTCAGAGGAATAGATGTTTGCTTGCCCCTCCATTCTCTGCTTCAGCACCATCTATTATTGAGTTTTGCATAATCCTGAGGATTATGGTACTACTCTACGCCTTTCCCCCTCCATTTACTTTCCCTTAATATTCTAGATATATTCAACAATAAAAACCCTGAAAATCCTCAAAGAGACTAAACCTCCTAGAAGAGAATCACTTGTTACTATAAAAAACCCACTGCCATCAGCGCCAGCTGCCTACAGACCAATGCTCTGCCCTGTGGGATGGGGGGGCCTTAGAAGCCATGGGCAACTGCACCAAAACCCTTGGCAAGCGAATCTCCAAGGTAGGGAGAAAAGATGGAGGGGTGTGGGGGGGAGGGGCTCCTCATTCTGTTGCATTCCCATTTTTCTGTCTGGCTCCTTGCATGCGGCTGTTTCAGCACATGTTTGTCTACTTTCCTTGTTTTGCTGTGTCTGTCCATCAATGTCCAGATTTCAGGCCAGAATTCTCTTAGAAAATATGGCAAAATCCCCTCATTTGGTGAGTGTTTGTGGAAAAATTCTTTGCTTTGCCCTGTCTCAGACTAACAGGCTTTGAGGTATCATCCCAAGATCCTTTAGCTCTAAGTACAAATTCTCCAAATTGTTGGAATGTTTTACAGAAGAAGAATTCAGGAGGCTGAAAATGGCCCTTTTATTTCTCCCTGTTTTAATCCTTAGCTTAGCAGCCAGATCTGATTCTTGCATTCAATGAGTGGGGGGAATGAACAAGTTAAAACCCAGGATCAGAAAATATTGGTTCATGGAATTGGGTCCCATTGTTTATGCTCATTTGCACATTCTTGCATTTGCTCAAGGTCAGTCATCTCCATTCTTGATGACTTAGGTGAGAAGAACCAGCCGGTATCCCAGTATTTGCATGCCATTTTGTACATTGCTTAGACTATCAAATAGAGGAAAGGGTGACATTGAAGACAGAATGGAAGGGAAGAGAGTGTTGTGAATTGTTCAGTGAAGGAAACAAAACATGTATGTTGGAAAAAATATTTAGGTGTAATAGTAGAGAATCTATGTAGCTCAGCGGTGAATTTTGGGATTCTTGAGGTTCTCTTGGTTGTTTTCCTATAGATGTTTCATTACTATGTTAGGTAACAACATTTCTAGGCTTATGTTTCTGCCTGTTGTCAAGAGTCATGTTTATGTAATTGTCAAAGCACTCTAATTGTAACTTTTGCAAATCTTTGATAAAGAGAAGACATTCAACCAAAGCTAAAAAAGAAAAAGAAACTGCAAACAATTTTTAAATTAGAAAGCATGAGGGAGATGGTCTCTGTAACCAAATTCTCATGAACAGGTCGGCCCAGTTTTTATCTCTGTCTATGTTGCTTCAATATAGAATTGTGTCAATAAGCACTCTTTATGATTTCATAATCCCCTTTTTGTCAAATTAAAATTGATGGTTTGGTGGGCATTTTTGGAGGAGTTTGAAAAATTGTAAGTTGTGTGCTTATGTGGCAAAGAATATTTACTCAGAATTAGGGCATTCTTTCATACCACCCATGTTTTAGTGACTTTTAAAAAATATTTTACTACATAGTTTAAAAATCAGTTTTACTTCTATTTAACTTTTATATCCATTGCTGGATAGAAAGTATAGGCATTTTAATGCAACACACATGAAAGACATCTGGTTAGGAAAGAAACATTGTTTGCCAAGAAGAACCCTGTTAAAGATTCATTGCCCTCCTCACCAAACCACAATTCCTTGCATTTCAGTCTAAATCTGTAGAGACAACATGTAGGACAAAAGGCAGAGGGATTATTAGGAAAAATGAGCACACCAACTATGATGGTCTAAATATATTATTATTAGGATCTATATTTCTGTGCTTGAGGCACTGGTGTATGTATCCAGCAGTATGACATTTTGGAAAGAGTGGAATATGTATTCTACGTCTCCCTAAAATCATGTATGGATTGAGTAGATGCCATGAGTATTATCTATGGTATTAGCAAAATACACCTGCTTGTATTCCAACATGCATCCTGCTGTGCTGGTGTTACAAACAATGCTTTTGACTCCCATTAAGGATTCACTGAAGGGTTGTGCATGTTGAAATATACTGTACCATCAGCTGGCCGACATCAATTGATGGATGTTAAGAATTTCTCAAGTGGTAACATTTCTCTGTCGTTCCTTATTTTTCTTTTGTATTCTTTTCCTTTTTTCCTTTCTGTCTGTTCTTTCCTTTCCATCACATTCTTTCCTTTCCAAGAATTTCCCAAGAGTCAGGAACCTTAAGCTTTTCGGTGTGATAGGATAGGGCCTTTAATCAAACATACCTAATTGCAGGCTATTGTGAAGGAGAATAAGCAACCCTCAGAAGCTCTTGATTCCCCAACCTCTTCTAACAGCAAGCTGGATGAACTGGCTGATGGCACACAGTACCCATCTTTGCAGAATTACTCAATGCTGCATGGCTTGGTGGGGCCAGCCTGCATCTTCTTGCGCCAGAACATCGCCATCTCATTGATCGTACGTACTCTGCTTCTCCTGTAGCTGCCACCATATACCCCTACTTTCCACAAGGACCCTCTGCCCTGCCCGTACGATTCTCCTCACTTACCCTCTGTGTAGCCCCCCGTGCAGCTTGAACTATGAACTAGCTCACCTTCAGAGTTTTCTGCTCCCTTGGAAATCCCACTTACCACCTTTTCTGCATACAAATTATAAACCCCTGGATGTATAAAAGTGTCCTTCAGTGACTTCATTGCCCCTATGTCAAAAGCTTGGAAAATGGAAAGATTAATTAATAAGGATATATTGATATGTAGCTGTTTCATGCACATTAAGTTATTGCTGCCCCACAACAGCCTCAAAGGACACAACAATAATATTTACACCATGCCATAAAAGAGGAAAGTGAGGTTACTGGGCTTAGGTGTTAAGACTGTGATGGAAAGCAAAGCTCTTAAGGCTACTTGGTAATTCATGGCAAAGACAATCTCCTATTTTGAGACTCCACAATGAGCAGATTGATCTTTTAACAGCAGCTTTTGAACGATCCTCCAACTAGGTGAACCCTTTTAACATATTGCCAAAAGGAATAGAACCCATGACCAGGGGTGGGATTCTACCAGTTTGCACCTATTCTCTAGAACCGGTTGTTAACATTCTAAGCAGTTCAGAGAACCGATTGTTAGAAGAAATTACTGGCCTAATCCTGTAAGGAAGGCAGGGAGGAAACATTCTGGTGTTGCTTACAGAAACTGCCTCTCCATTAACCCTTATTACATTCTTGGCAGGACTAGACTTCCTGTCTCTGGAACTTCTCTGGAGTTTTTTTCCCTGCTGGTACTTTGCTTGTGTGGAGTGACCATTCAAAGTTACAATGGCACTGAAAAAGTGACTTATGACCATTTTTCACACTTACAACTGTTGCAGCATCCCCACAGTCATGAGAGGCCAGGCGGAGATCGTGCCTCAATGTGAGTGATATTGAGTTGGCCAGCCCAGCCAATAACATGACCACCAAGCCAACAACCACGCCCACAGAACCGGTTGTTAAAAATTTGAATCCCACCCCTGCCCATGACCCATTGGGTTATTCTTCTTTCCACATATATTGTAGGCTGGCATTCTTTCACCTCCCCTCAGAACCCTGGCAAGATCTCCTTCACCTTGGCTGACCCACATATCGGCCTGCCACTTTGCTGGGGGAAGTGGGAAAAAAAAGACTGTCCTGAACTGTGATGAAAATCACACCTGTGCTCCTCATCCCGGTGTGTCCCCAAGGACCCCTCCCTCTATATTGATCATAGTGCCCCCCCCAACCAGCCCTTCTTCACCAGCAGGCACCTGAATTGCTCCTCATTCTTCTCTCGCCACCCACTAAGAAATTTTAAATTTTCAGCCTTGTTTCCAAAGCATCCAATCACCTGTCAGGCCTTGCTGCCAGCCATTTGGATGCAAAGGGTATGTCCCTCTCATTTTTCCTTGCATCATGCATCCTTATAAGTTTCTGCAATGTGTAGTTGGAAATAACAATCGCAGTGACTGTGGAAAACAGTGGCGATGCTGCAGTGGCCACAACTTTGCTAATACAACTGATGAAAGATCCTTGAAATTTCAATTACATCAGAATTATGGATCCTGGATTCTGGATGCATTCTTTAAATTAGCCCATTTGAGGTACCTTAATTCAAAACTTGTTGCAAAATCTCTTCCTTCTGATTCACTGTTTTGCCCAATTGTGAAGGTTACAAACGAATGGAATTAGACATAAAAGTGTTCAAATAAGAATCGCTTGGCAAATTGTTTCTGTTTTGTCTTTTCACTCGCCTCTATTCTTATTCTCTCCTTAGGACCGAAAGCTGCGAGTGGAAGAAATTGAAGGTAAAATGAAAAATACTTTCTCATAATTCTTTTTTAGGTCTTTTCCAGCTTGGCTAGTGTGCACTCTGATGTGAAATCTAGGACCCTGCAGGGAGCTGAGAAAGTTCTTCAAAGACATGTCCAGAAACAGAAAATAAGCTGGTAGCTGAGGGCAGCATAGGGCTTGGCACTAATCACTATATGATGTTCCCTTTTTAGTTTAGTTTAGTTTAGTTTATTTAGACTTATAAGCTGCCCTCTCTCCGAAGACTCAGGCGGCGTACATAAAAGACAGAAAATACAAAAGTTAAAAGAAATTAAAAATATATTAAATTATGCCAAATAAACAATCAGATTAAAAACCCTGATCCCCCATCAGTCCATGTTTTGAGGTTCAGTCCAGCGCAACTCAAGGGGTAGTTGGTTCCAGAGGGTGCAGAGAAATAGGGGCCGCCAGCTACACTGTTTAGCTGACAGTATCCCCAGGAGGCCCTGTTGCTGATTGGTTTTAATTTTGATATGCTCCCCTGCTCTGAAAGAAAACAGTTCTTAATCCTAGACTGAATTCATCCCATAGTGTCACTGAAGGAATCTGCCTTTCACCCCCCAAAGGAATCTCAGAACAGCCCACAACTGTTCCTGCAGAACTCAAATAGTGCCAAGACTTCCTTTGTCCTTCTCGTCTCACTGCTCTGTTGTTAGAAAGATGTGGTACCTCTATAGGCATCACCATCCTGTGTGGTAGTGCATTTCTGCTATTTTTGCTGTAAAAAGTTTCACAGTTCTAATTTTGTATGGTTTCATCATTTTGCCTGGGTTCATGAGCTTGTTTTACTGAGATTGCTTTTAATGGGAAGCAGATTAAACCAATGGTATAGGTCATGGGTCTCCAACCTTGGCCATTTTAAGACTTATGGACTGCAACTCCCAGAATTCTGGGAGTTGAAGTCCACAAGTCTTAAAATGCCCAAGATTGGAGACCCCTGGTATAGGTAATATAAGTAATAAATATCCCTCAATAAATGTAGAGTGCAAAATCAAACACTATTTGATTTCTGTAGTGGAGGTGGTGTTATCCTTTAATTAATGCTAATGAATTAATGACAATTTTAATTCTTAATTTAAAGTAATTTTCCCCCTCTGGTTTGAGGACCTTTCTCCCAGCTTCAGTCTTGTTTAGCTTTTCCTCTAACATAGCAAGAATTAAAAGCCATTGAAAAGATTATGGTTTTGGCTAGAAATGTTCACTGTGTACTTCATAACTGAAGTATGTAATTGCTGTCTAAAGGGGGTCTCATAAGACTTAAAGTCTAAATCCTCATTACTCAACCCTCCTGCTAAGAAGGGGGATCAGGGGTGGGCTTCAAAAATTTTAGCAATGGGTTTACTTCCCAGTTACAGGGTAGTCGGCCTCCTGCACCACGGCGGGGAGTGGGATGTTTTTGTCCTCCTCGAGCTCTAGAGATGTTTCTTAAACCTCTGGGATGATGAAAACAGCCTCCCCTGGCTCCGGAGTCTCTTCGGAAGCTAAAAAAGGGCCCATTTCTGGCCTTCCTGAACTTCCGGGAGGCCCGTTTTTCACCCTCCCCAAGCCTCCGCGCGTGTCCTGCACTTATGTGCCTCCAAAATGGGCCACGTGGGGACTCCTGGAAAGGGCGGGGTGGGTGGGCGGGGCCAGCCAGGAGTGGGATTTGGGGGTTCTCTGAACTGCACAGAACCTTAGGTAGGGGCTCTCCCGAACCCCTGCGAACCCCCCAGCAGCCCCACCCCTGAGGGGGATGCTGCTAAATGAGAATTTATTGTGTAACTGGACTCTCTTGTTTATAGAACCTTGTGGGACCAACTGACATTTGCAATTTTCCCACTTTCCCCATTATTTTCTTCTACTGAGGAACTTCAGTTAAAGATGGCCATGTTGAAATAATAGCACAATTTTTAAAGATTCAGGAAGGAAAATGCATCAAGACAAAGTGGGAAAAACAGTCCCAGGGAAGATCAATTTTTTCCCTTTCTAAAGTGCTTGTGATTTTTATGGAACAAAATAAAACCAGTGGAGATCTTTTTAAAATGAAAAGATTGCTTTTCCATCCTGAGTCTGGGGGATGCGAAGGCTATCCATTATTATGAGACTTTAAAGTAATGATGCGGTTGCAATGGAGATGGCTGCTGTTATGTATGCAAGTTTGAATGTCATTGGTTAAGTTTGAACTGTTCTTGTAAAATGTCAGAAATGATTGGTTTAAAAAGTGCGGGAAAACCCTGCACTCTGATTGGCTGGCAACTGCGGCTGCTGGCTATAAGTAGCAGCTGCAGCCCAGCCAAATCAGGTCTGTTATGAGCTGTAGTCACTAATAAACTCTTCACTGAAGAGTGGACAGGATCATGCGGAAGCTGAGTTCCACCACGTGTTTACTGGACCCGTGTCCCTCCTGGTTGGTTTATACCTCCAGGGAGGTTACACATGGCTGGCTCCAGGCAGTAGTCAACGCTTCACTGTGGGAGGGCTTCTTTCCCGCCACCTTGAAAGAGGCGGTGGTGAAACCGCTCCTTAAGAAGCCTGCCTTGGACCCAGCCATTTTGAATAACTTCTGTCCTGTCTCCAACCTTCGCTTTCTTGCTAAGGTTGTTGAGAGTGTAGTGGTTCAGCAGCTTCTGGCGTTCCTGGAGGAAGCCGATTACCTAGATCCATACCAATCAGGCTTCCGGCCCAGGTACAGCACAGAGACGGCATTGGTCGTGCTGGTAGATGATCTCTGGAGGGCTCAGGACAGGGGATTTTCCTCTGTCCTAGTCCTATTAGAACTCTCGGCGGCTTTTGATACTATTGCGGCATCTCGGGGGGTTGGGGGTGGGAGGCACCATTTTACGGTGGTTCTCCTCCTACCTCTCGGGTCGCTCGCAATCAGTGTTGGCGGGAGGGCAGAGGTCGAGCACGAGGCCCCTCACTTGTGGTCCTCTCGCCCCTACTGTTCAACATCTATATGAAGCCGCTGGGTGAGATCATCCATGGTTTTGGGGTGAGGTATCATCAGTATGCGGATGATACCCAGTTCTTCATCTCCACCCCCAAGTGACACATCAGAGTATCCAGGATATTCCATCTTTGGTCATGAGGGGAGAGGTGTTGCCCCCTGTGGATAAGCGTGCAACTTGGGTGTCCTCCTGAATACACAACTCAGTTTGGAGGAGGTGGGAGCTGTGACCAGGGGGGCATTTGCCCAGGTTCGCCTGGTACGCCAGTTGCACCCTTACCTGGACCGAGATGCTCTACAGACAGTCACCCATGCACTTGTCACTTCCTGAATTGACTACTGCAACGCTCTCTATATGGGACTGCCCTTGTGGACCACCCGGAGGTTACAGCTGGTGCAGAATGTGGCCGTGCGGGTTGTGATGGGAGTATCCCGATACTCCCATATTACACCCCTCCTGCGTGAGCTGCAGTGGTTGCCAGTTGCCCTCCAGGTGAGGTTCAAAGTGTTGATGTTAACATATACAGTCCTACATGGCTTGGGTCCGGGGTACTTGCGGGAACGTCTCCTGCCGGCATCACATTCTGATCGCCCTGTACACTCCCACAGGCAGGGCCTCCTTGGGGTGCCATTGGCCAGACAATGTTGGCTGGTGGTGCCCAGGGGTAGGGCCTTCTCTGTGGGAGCACCCACCCTGGGGAACCAGCTCCCCTTGGGGCTCCATTTGGCCCCTGACCTCCACTCCTTCCGCTGTGACCTGAAGACTTGGCTGTTTCAGCAGGCCGGCCTGGACTGAAATGAGGTGGGGTGGGTTTTTAAAGGAATTTTAATTTAATTTTATTAGTTTAGATTTATTGGGTTTGTAATCTAATTATTTTAATTAACTTATTTTGTACTGTGATTTTATACTGTGAGCCGCCCTGAGTCCCTAGGGAGAGAGGGTGGCATACAAATCTAATAAAATAAATAAATAAATAGTTACTGCTACTACAGGTATTTCCCAGATAGATTTTATGGGGTGAGAGAGAAATGGGATCTTCGTAGACCATTTGTTTTATTAAGAAATAAAAGGAAAACATCAAAAAAGATATAAATCCCTTTGCTCTACCTCCTTGAGAGCTGTGTCACTGAGGAAATCAATGCCACTCCTTTGGGAGAGTCATCAATCTTGCAAGGCTTGTCTAGAATGAAATTTTATGAAAATGGGGAAGAGGAAATGTAAAAATGATTTTTCAGTTTTAAGCTATCCCTGGTAAAATATTCAGTGGCTGTTAGCTCTTCAAGGTGGCCCACACATAAAACCAAAACCATGAGTACCAATGCTACCTTTATTGCAAGATTAATATAGCAAACCCTTGCAAGTCTGAAAGCACTTAGCTCCTCCTGGGCCCTTAATTAACAGAGAACTAGGAAGGGTCCCCTCTGAGATGCTTTCTCCCTGTTTTTCCTTTAGATTTAGTTCCCTCTTATCAGACTGTTGTCAAGGCTGCGATTCTTCCTCCAGTCTTCCAAAGTTTCTCACAGCCCATTCCATTGGAAAGAAGATAAAAATACAGAGTTGTTAAAAATACATATTTCTATTTAAAAGGATCTCTCACTGGAAGAACTATACAATTATATGAAGAGAAGGACTCCATCTTGTCACCTGGTGTAAGGGCTGTCAGGCAGGCAGAATATAACTGTGGACCGGAAGGTGGGGATAGGGGTTCACCTGCCTATTAACTATAGTTTGTTATAACAACTTTTCTCCTTTCAGAGCTCAAGGAGGCTTTTCGGGAGTTTGACAAAGATCGTGATGGCTACATCAGTTATAAGGACTTGGGAGAATGTATGCGAACCATGGGTTACATGCCTACTGAAATGGAACTCATAGAATTATCTCAACAAATTAGTACGTACCTTCTTCTAAAAGTTTTATTTTTTATTTTTTATTTTTATTCATATTTATATCCCGCCCTTCTCCGGAGACTCAGGGTGGCTTACAATGTTTGGAGCACAACCCAATGTGCTCAGCAATAGCCTTCCTTCCATTGTATATGCCTGCTTATTACTAAGCGGCATTTTTACAAAGTCAGCTTATTGCCCCCAACAATCTTGGGTCCTCAGTTTACCTACCCCGAGAGGATGGAAGGCTGAGTCAACCTTGAGCCTGGTGGGATTCAAGCCTGCAATAATTACAGGCAGCTGGAGCTAAGTGCTAGGCTATTAACAGCCTGCACCACCAAGGCCCTAATGCCTAAGGAATACTATGCAGTAAGGGATGTCACATTGAGAAATGCTTTCCAGTTACATTTAATATGGATTCTGAGCTTTTTCTCCCCTGGCCCTGCCTCTTTATCTTTGAGTGCTGGAATTATAATCAACAATGCCCTTTGACTGCCTCTCATTCTTGAATTGCTTTTACATCACAGATGTTAAAACTGAAATTCATCTCTTGATCCCTCCCAATCTTTCATTCACCTTGTTATGAAGAGCATCCTTGAAATTACCTCCTACCTTGACTAGGAACATCTCAGGCTGACAAGTATTAAGGGAGGTATGGAGCACAGTCCTGAAAGCCAGTGTGGTCTAGCAATTAAAATGCTGGCCTGGCACTGGAGAGACCCACTTTCAAGATCATCCTTAGTCAAGAAACTCAGGGTGATCTTGAGTCAATCACAGTCTCTCAGACCATCCTACCTCAAAGGTTTTTCAGGGTGGAGAAAAATGACAGGTGGGCACAATATGTACAGAACTGTGAGCAATTAGATGAAAAATAGCATATAAATTAAACAAATACATAGAACTGCCAAATCTTACATCTTTGCTAGCATTGTGAACTGTACCTAGAAACCCATGGTAAGAAGTGCAGAACCTCCAAAATAGATGTCATATTATCATGTCAATGACCACCAGTTAGCAAGCAATTTACAGTACCTGCATGTTGAACTAACTGCAGCTTTCAGGTAGTCTTTAACCATAGCCCCACATAACCCACATTGCATAAATCCAGTTGAGTGGAATAAGGATATGATTCACTGTAGAAAGTCCCCAAAACCCTTTTGGGTTCCTTTTTCTCACCTCCACAGAGCATTGCTGTTTTGTTTTGTTAGTGCTGAGACCAAGGGCACTTTTAAACCACTACCATTTTCTTTCTCCAACCCCTCAAAAACTCTTTGAAGTCAATCCCCAATCATTTCCACTTCTGCCAGCTTTGAAACTCTGAGAAATGGCAAAGAATGCTGTGAACTGAACAGTGTTTCCTCAGGATAACCACCAGTAAGAAAAAGCCAAATAAACAAATAGAATTCAAACTGCTGCAGTTCCTTGAGTGAAATCTCCTCTCACACAGATACCTCACTCAAATGGGAAATAGCGCCCCCCCATTTCTCCATCCATGTTTTCAGTTTGAGTGGTATGAATAGTCTGAATGTTGTTGTTTAAACAATCTGAACAGTTGCTAGAAAAGGAGCCACTCTGGTCCTTACAGCTTCTGTCAGGGATGTTGACAGGTATGTGGGTACCTTCGTGTGTCTCACAAAAAGTCTAGATGGCAGCCACTACTATGTAATCAAAATCTCACCCTCTGGAGACCCCTGGATTTTGCTGAAAAGATTGTGAAGTGTGATGCTGCAAGGGTAGCATGTTAGCTATTTTGCAGCAAACTAAGGCACTTTTCCCAGTGGCTCTAACCATGGTGGTTGGTTGCTGTGCGAAAATGGGTGAACTCAGCCAAGATTGATCCATGCTGTTTTGACTTTTTCAACACCATTGCAAGTGTTCCCAGGAGTCCTATAACCCAGGCAAAGCAAGTAGATGTGAAATGAAGAATAATGCTTTTTCACTTCCTTTCTGCAGGGACAAGCAGACTGCAGAGCTCCAGGGGCCTATTTAGGTTTTTCTTACCCCCTTTTTTCCCAGTGATTGCCTTGAAACAAAAGTTCCTTAGAGGATACATGTTAAACAGAGGTGGGAGTTGTGACTTGAATTCAAGAGGAGGGGTGAGGCAAGAATTCCCATCAATGAAGAAAAAAACATGCACAAACAGATTGCTTCAAAGCACTGGAAACAGTAATACTAGTACCAGTGGTGGGATTCAAATTTTTTTACTACCGGTTCTGTGGGCATGGCTTGGTGGGTGTAGCAGGGGAAGGATACTGTAAAATTTCCAGTCAGAGGTGGTATTTGCCGGTTCTCTGGACTACTCAAAATTTCTGCTACCGGTTCTCCAGAACTGGTCAGAACCTGCTCAATACCACCTCTGACTAGTACCCTTGCTGCAGTTGCAGCTGAGCTAAATATATTGGCTCAGCTTATTGAACATAAACAATGGAATGGGATGACCGGGGCCAAAATGCTTTCAAATGAGGATAGAAGCCTCACATTAAAGATGTCCTGAATGTGGAAATGATTGTGTTAAGGAAAAAGCTGTGTAGATTTTTGGACTGTGTAGATTTTCTAACAGGGTTCAAATTCTGACTATTTAGAAAGCACCTGAGGGCGGGACAAGAAGCAATTGGGAAACAAATCAAGGAGATAATCAACTTAGAACTAAGGAGAAATTTCCTGACAGAACAATTAATCAGTAGAACAACTTGCCTTCAGAAGTTGTGGGTGCTCCAACACTGGAAGTTTTTAACAAGAGATTGGACAACCATTTGTCTGAAATGGTGTAGGGTTTCCTGCCTCAGCAGGGGTTTGGCTTAGAAGTCTTCCAAGGTCCCTTCCAACTCTGTTGTCCTGTCCTGTCCTGTCCTGTCCTATCCAATCCTATCCTATCCTATCCTATCCAACTCTACTCTACTTTACTCTACTCTAGATTGGTAACAGTCATTTTACTCCTATGTATTTTAAATAAATATACTGAATCCATATAAAAGGGAATTCTGTTGGGGACATGATGGCTAGAAAGATGAAATTTAGTTTCTCCCAGTGTGAGATGCCCTTGGCTCACAATATAAAATATTTAACTTTGTGTTGCCCTGCTTCTTCTGAAAATGCCTTTATATGTCTACAGCTGGAGGAAAAGTGGATTTTGATGACTTTGTGGAACTGATGGGCCCTAAGCTGTTGGCGGAGACAGCAGACATGATTGGGGTTAAAGAGCTGCGGGATGCTTTCAGAGAGGTGAGCTACAGTTATACAGTTAGTTATAAGGATCAGAGGTAGTAGTATTATAGGTGGCCTAGAGGTGGAGCTCTTGCCTCACAATCAGGGGGCTGTGAGTTCGATCCCAGGTAGAGGTTAATATTTCTCTTGCTTGAGCAGGGGGTTGGACTAGATGACCTCAAAGGTCCCTTCCCTCTGTTTATTCTGTGTTCTTCTATGTTCTATGCATGCCTGCTATCTTCCCATAATACATTATGGCTGAATATGTTAAAAATGATTTACTTGAATAAATCACATTTGGCTAGTTTCAGTCATAGACTGTTGCTTACAAAACAATTCTGGATGAGTTGAGTCAACACACGAAGCCATAAATAAGCAAATCACACTGAATCATAGAGTGGGGAAAGCCAGGAATTCAAATTAAATCATATGTGACAAATCGCATGATCACATACAGTGAGCAAGCAGTGGCTGGATAACTATATATTGTGGATGTTTAATTTTGATTAAATGGTTGCTGCTTGACACCCCCCCCCCCCATTATAATGGATATTCACAATTTTAAGTTAGGCAGTATCAACAACAATCAAATGATTTAAACAATTGGTATGTGTACCTTCAAGATTTCATCAGTCTAAAAAAATAAATAAGAAGCAAGTCACAAAGTGAGAAACTGACATCAGAAATTATGTCCTGAATTTTTTATTTTAGGTTCAGTGTTAAAGGGAACAGTGAATGATTTAGTCATTGCTAGATGTGCCAAATGACACCAAGGACTCTGAGGATTATTTTCATTCCTAAAAACAGAGTCCCCTGTTACTCAAATTTCCCCCCAGCTTTACATAAATATAGAGGTTCCACAAGCAGAAGTAAAAATAAATACCTCAGTTATTCCTTAAGGATACATGAGATTATTTTTAGGCTGTACACTATTAAAAAATAACTCTAAGGCTAACTTGTAAAGGAAACAAATCTTCACTGCTTTAATTAAGTTCTCTCTTACTATGTAAAGTACCTTTGAGTAACTCTCATACTCTTGATATGCATAGATTCTAATGTGATATTTAGGCAATAAATAGCTTTATCATTATATTTTAGCTTTTTGAAGTATTGTTGTTGCATAAGAAACCTTCAACCCACCAGGTTTTCCTCTGCAGAATTCTGAGGAAAATTCAGGGGTATTGTTTTTCTTCAATTTTTCATCCTTGACTAAGAACTATATCCTCCATACTTTAACTGCTGTTTGTTTTTGACAATCTTCTGGGTCATGCTAAGGCCCCATCTTCAGACTTTTCCCCATTCCTTAGGTAAAACTGACATAAGGGCATATTCTTTATGTATCAAAATAATTCTTAGTAAGACCAATAAGGCATTGGAGAAAACCAATAGAGAAACTAATCACGTACTTGTGAAATTAAAAAGAATCCTCCTTAGTATTGTCTATTTTACTGGAATCATCTAGGTATGGGAAATAATGAAATGCTGGACTCCATGGATGTGGTACATTTGGGGTTTCATTGAAAACAAGTCATGAGTCCGCAGGCAGAGAAAATTATTTAGTATAGCAACTTGAGACAATGGTGACATTTTGAACTGGGAAAGCAAAATTACAAAGGAGTTATTTTCAGGCCATTAGGAACCATCCTCTTGCAACATGCAGAAACCCAAAAGTGTTTATCTCATGTATACTGTTGCTGTCAAGCTTTTGCCTGAATACATCTAGCAAACAGAAATTCACCAACTCACTGAATGGAGTGTCCAACATGCTCTTTTGTTAACAAATTCGGTAGGGTTTCCCTTCCTGTAATTTAAATGCATTCTTACATGTCTATGACTCCGGGATGAGAGAAAAACAGTTTTTGTGCACGTTAACATATTTTAGGAATTTAAATTGTGTTATCATTGTTTGTTCTCAAGAGTAACATTCACAGTTCTTTCAATCTCTTTTTATAGATTTAGTTTCTAATCCCTAATCATCCTCGTGGCCCTCTTCTGAGCCTATTCCACATTCTCTGAATCCTTCTTAAGTAATACTTCTTAACTACAGCAGCTACCATAGATGTAATGAATGCTTTTTCAGGCATGATTTTGGTTTTGAATTTGCAAAGTTCACATGAGTAAACATTGTAATGTAATTATGTGCAGCTCTTTGAAACATCTGCTGTATGCAAGCCTGTTTGGATGGGCAGGATGTGTACATAATGATGTATTGCATGGCGTGGCGTGGCATAGCATTGCGCTGTATCTACTATTTACTGACTTACTAACTTACCTTTATTATTTTTACAAATAACTCAAGGTGGCTGAGATATCCAACACATCTTTCTCCTCCTCTTTTCCCTACAACAACAACCCTGTGAGGTGGATTGGGCTGAGAGAGAATGACTGGTCCAAAGTCACCCAGCTGGCTTTGATGACTAAGGCAGGACTTGAACTCATGATTTCCTGCTTTCTGGTCTGGTACCTTAAATCAATTGCCATTGTTTGTTAGTCAACTAAGAACAGAAAACAATACTGGGTTCAAATGAGACTGGATAAGTATGAAATATAGCTAAATGACTGGTGAAATAAGTTGTTTGTGTATTTCTTCCTTTCAGTTTGATTCAAATGGTGATGGGCAGATCAGCATAGCTGAACTACGGGAAGCAATGCATAAGCTCCTAGGGCAACAGTTGAACTACCAAGAGATGGATGAGATTCTCCAGGATGTTGATTTGAATGGGGATGGTCTTGTGGATTTCGAAGGTATGACAGGGAAAGTCTTTTGGGATGAAAATTTGTATTTTACAAATGGAAAATGAAGTCTGAACTGAAGCCAAGAGACTATTTAGAATTTGGTTTTGATTTTGGGAAGGAATATATTGGACAGGCTGGCAGGAAAAATATATATTAGGGTTTGAGGTACTGCATTTACCTTTACCAATTTCTGTTTAATAGAGAATACAGTCAAAAAGGGACAGTTTGAAAACTAAGATTTTTGTTTCAAAACAAAAGCAGCAAACACTAACCAGAATGCCTATATAAGCCAAGCAAGGCATCTTTTTAAACTCAACTACTGTACAGCATTTTATCTTTTCCTATTGGCAGGCATATTTTAACTGGAGAAGATAAACATTTCAATTCAATGGCTGGCTCTAAATCTGTTCTCAGTGAAGATTTTTACTCAGTGAAAAACGGCAAAATCATATTTTGCTCCTGTAAAGTTCTGTTGCAATGTATTTGCAATCTTTCTTTCATTCTTTCTTTTTAAGGGAGGGTGTGCATTGATACATATACATCTGTTTCTTGGTCAAACTACTAGAATGTGATGAAATATTGGAAAAATGAGGTGAAATATTACAATGTTAGGATTTATAGCTAACTAGCCCATTCCTACTCAGTAATGTTTAAAAAATGATACACTCTTTCTTCTCTCCTATTGTGCTGACATCCTTGCTCTTTTCCATATAGAGTTTGTGGATGATGTCTCGCTGAGAAAAACAAGCAGCAATGTAAGAATAAAGTGCCTTGAGAAGGACAACTGCCATATATTCCAGCTTCAATCAATCCAGCCATTAGGAGAGAAGGCAGCAAAGAATTTCCCAAATATCCTGTGCTTTCTGCCTGGAACCAAGCAGCTATTCCTAAAATCTAGAGTTCAGCCAGCTTCAGCACCTTTAAAGATATTGTGGACATTAACCAGAGGAATACCAGATATCTGTATTAAACATGACCATGAACATTCCCTTAGATTTCAGATGCCATTGTATCTTGTTAACTGTTTGTTGTAACACTGAACTTCTACTTTGTTCATTCCAAGCAGGCTTCTTAACCAACAAATCTCCCTAATTGTTCCATGTGAAAATATTCCAAATACCTCTGTTCTACTATAAAAAGGGCTTATTTGTTCTTCCTCTAACAGTTGTTTTCTGTTTCAAAATATATTTGGCTTCCTACTGTGGCATAAATAACATTTCTGATATGCCATATAAATTCATAAACTCTTACAAATGAAGGCAAATATATGTGTCCCAGGATAGCAATGCAAAATTGAATTGGAGTCAGTCATCAGAACCAAGTTTTAGTGGAGTAAAGAATAAAATCTCTGTTCCCATTGACAGACCCAAATTTGATTTCACATCATAAGCTCTTCCTAAGCAGGAAAGAAATGCAAAGGGGTTGACTTGCACTCTATGAAAACACAGGCTTTGTAGATTGCTCTCTACCATGCCAGAGTACATGACACAAAACAGTAAATTACAGGAAGACCCAATTCTGATTGAATGTTAAAAAAAATATGCTAACTGTATGAACAGATTAATACTGTAGTGAAACCAATAACCCAGAGAAGGGTAGAGTCCCTTTCACTGGTTGTGCTACAGCAAAGACAATGATTTCTATGAGATGCTTTAACTTGGATTCCTGCATGGAGGAAACTCAATGACTTCCAGGCCTATGATAGAAATATATTAATCTATTTTATTAGTAATTTTGTATTAGTAATTTTTAGTCTTATGGAGAACCCTAGAATCTCTTGGAAGCTTGCTAGAATTCCCACAAAAAAATGTTGAACTAGTTTTCCTGTTGTGTCTTTGAAAATTCCCTAAGGGGAATGTAGAATGAGCTTTAAGATGCACTCAGACACCAGAACCCAGCATGTTGTCTTAAATAAGTGTGCAGCAAAATGTTTCACAATTTCAGAATGATTTCACAGCAGACAAATAAAAGTCTATGAAGATAGGGATTCCAGAGAAATCCAATTAAAGTATTCCCAAAAGATGTGTAGTCCCTTCCTGAACACATTGAGCAAAAAAAGTAACTGCATTGTCAAACTGTAATTTAAAATCATTTTCAATAACAACAGAAAACAGGTCTTGAATTTTTATATAGGTACCATCTTTTATTTGATTACAAACTGAATACAAACTAGCAATATCATATTGGAGATCCTGTCATGTCCCCTCTTACCTTTTATTCTGAAGGCCAAGCAGTCTTGTTCTTTCAATTCCTATTCTTCAGATGTCATTTCTAACCTTCTAGCCTCTGCTGGTTTTCTTTGAAAATGTTTCAGTTTATCTGAAACTTTCAGGGGGAAAGCAGACAAGGGAAACTATTTCTTCCTATTAACCTATAATAATTTGGTTATACATTTGCCTTTTTATAACCAGATGAATTGCTGATTCATGTTCAGCTTCTAATCAACTACTGTTCCAAAAACTGCTGCACATATTCTATAAATAAGCCAATAATTTTCTATTCTGTAATTGCATATTTTGTTTTTGAAGTGAAGAATTTTGGCATTTGTCTGTGTTAAATTTCATTCATTCTCAGCCCATTTCTCTAATCTGACAAGTTTGTTCTGAATTTTATTTTCTTTGGAGTTTTTCTTCCAGTCCTGTGTCATCTGCTAATTTAATAAACATTTATTCAGCCTACGTATGCAAGTTACTAATAAAACACTGCTTATTTTGCAAGTTTCATTAATGCAAGTTCTTAATAAAAATACTGAAAGGCTCAGGGCCACACCTTATTCCTGCCCCCTCAATACCTCACCTAGTTTGATGAAGAACCTTTGATGAACACCTTCTGACTACAATTTTCAGGTAGTTATGAATCTATTTGTTATGCTATTACTCCACATTTCTCTAGCTTGCTAATTAGAATGTTGTTCAGTGCTTTTATTGAATGCCTTGCTGAAATAATACTATAACTACAATATTTCCATGATAAATTAAAGGAGTTAATTGATCAGAGTTAAAGTTAGTCTGGTAAGTTTTCTTTTGGTAAATCCAAAGAGAGTAATTTCTATGTTTGCAGATAAAGCTTTTTATGATCTGTTCTAGAATCAATATAAGTCTGACTGCTCTATGATTCCTGGGTTTCTCCTTTATTTCTTTTTGGAAGATAATAGACTTCTCTAGTGATCTGACATTTTGACTCACTCCCAAGACTATAGGGAGTGTACACTCAAAGATAGTACAAGTAGACTTCAATCACCTGATTTAGTGATTGTTCAAAGTTACAACATGACAAAAGTGACATATGACCGTTTTTCCTACCTGTGACCATCCAGCATCCTCATGATCTCATGTTCAAAATTTAGACCTTGGCAACCAACTCATATTTATGATGGTTGCAGGGTCCTGGGGTCATATGATTACAAGCTAAGGCAATGGGAAAGCCAGATTCATTTAACAACTGTGTTACTAACTTAATAACTGCAGTGACTCACTTAACAACTGTGGGAAGAAAGCTTGTAAAATGGATCAAAATTCACTTAACAACTTTCTCACTTAGCAACAGAAATGTTAGGCTCAATTGTGGTTAAGTCAAGGATTACCTGTATATAAAAATTCAGCTAAGCTTTCAGGAAATTCATTCAATACCATATAATACAATTAATCTGCCTCTGGAAACTTACAGTAAAAATAATAGATATTTCCTGATTGTGTTTCTCTCAATATCATTCACTTGTATAACGGCTGAAAATCTTAGTGAAAGAGTGATGAGCAGAATAGAGCTGGAAGGGACCTTGGAGGTTCTCTAGTCCAGCCCCCTGCCCAAGCAAGAGTACCTATACTATTTCAGATAAGTGGCTGTCTAGTTTCTTAAAAACCTCCAGTGATGAAGCACTCACGATTTCTGAAGGCAAACTATTCCTTTTCATAATCCAATTGATATTGGTAGCTTCCTTATATTACATATACAGAAATGATTTATTAAAATTCTGAGGACATTACTATCATGTTTATGGGATGCATATGAAGGGCTAAAGATCAAGATTATTAAAAGGAACAGAATATAAAGTTGGTTTATTTGATCAAGATTAAATATTGTCGTCTCTGGTAATCTTTAGTGGATTTATGCAGAGCAGGACCAAATGACAAAGTTTTATGGTTTTGTTTATGGAAGAGATATGGGAAGAAGAGATCATCTGTTGTATTTTAAGAGAAAATGGTAAGTTACCTTTCTTTTCTATAGTCTTTTTTCTTTCTTTCCCCATACCAGAGCTGTAGATGAGGATGAAGATGGCAATAATAATTTAAATGCAAATAAGCATTAGCATAACCAGTACACAGATTGACTAAAGCAACAAAATGATGAGATAATGCCTTGCTTAACATAGCTATTTTAAAATTTCTCATTAGGCATGATTCCCATTGTTACAGAAACAATAAGCATTTGGACCAAATTTTGACACAGCACTTTGTTCTCTTTCCAAATGCACCCCTAATGTTGTCTCAGGGATTAAAATTATTCATTGGGCATCATCATAATCTTATTCTAAATAGATTTTACATTAAAAATTTTATGGGATGTTGGCTTTTAATTTTTGTTGCATTTTCATCATCCATGACATATTTACCTAAACACAGCATTTTTCTCTATTATGCCTAACTAATAGATTCTTGAAGATGAGTCCCAAGGGATTATGACTAGTAAATATTAATATTTTATATCCTAAATCAGTACAGTACAGTTGCACTCATTTTTTTTAAAACAGAAGGGAACAATTTATCAAATTTAAAAAATCAAGGCAGTGGCTATTCTACTGTATACAGTATTCCTATCTTACTGCATGTTGGAAGAACTGTTTTTTAATAGATGAACCTGGCATATATTCATATATACTTTAAAATACCTTTCTTAGCTTGGTACTCTACAAGTAGATTGGATTCCAATCTGTGATTCTTAGCCAGCAAAGGACTTGAAATTCAGACTCCTAAGGCATTAACTACATCTCCATGAAAAGTTTAAGCTTTATTTTTACATTTGTTTTCATTCCCCTAGTTAAAAAAAGTTGCTGCAATTGTCATAAATGAGAGGTTTGGTTTAAAGTCACCTTTTCAGTGCAGTTTTAAGTTTGGCCACTAAACAAATGATTGTAAGTTGAGGTCTACCTGCACCTCACTTTTATTCACAGAGGAAAGGGCAAATAATGAACTTCTATCAGGTAAAATCTATGATGTAAGTACATAGCTGTAATTTATGTGACAACCCATCATGATTTTGACACTATTGCAGTTTGCTGCATGGTTTGTGAACTGCCCCCTCCCCATATGCCTACTATCTGATAGAAAAAACTGTCCAACTATTGCCATAAATTGATGTTTTTATAGATGACAACAAAAATACTATTTTTATTCTGGAATCCGGAATCCATCATTAAACCACTCAGCACCTGAAATGAAGCCAAAACCTTTTTTTACTGTTTATTAATACAATTTTATACCCTCATTATCAATGTACAAAACTATAAAAGCAGCCATACAATAAAAAAAAAAGTATCCCTCAATCCAAAGTAATTTCCTCCTTTCTTTATAAAATATATCAAAGAAAAAAGAGGAAGTTCAACTGCCAAGGTTTGGGAGCACAATGCAATGAAAATATCTAGGCAGACTTACATGTCTGTTCCAGAAAGGTCCGGCACCTTTCTGGGAGAAAAGTGTTGCAAAATATCAAGCCAGTGAACCATACAGTATCCAAAGAAAAATCTTGATCTTTGATCCTTGACCCTCTCCAAATAAAAATTCCAGTTTCAGGCATAGGGAATATAAAAACAAAAATGCAAAAATAAGTCGTGAAAATCTAGGATTTTAACGTTTGGGGTAACAGATCTCTTCTCGCCCCTCCCCCCCAAAAAGAATGCTCCAAACTTTTAGGAAGCTGAAAACGGTTCAAGAGGGCACTTTAGTGCATGTAGAAACGCGCAGCAAGGCGCGGGGTAGAAGCAACTGAGGCCGCAGCGACTTCCTTCGGAACCCAAAGGCCTCACGAAGGGACATCAAGTAGGCCACTGTTCGGGCCCTCTCGTCGCTATGGAAACGGACGGGACGGGTGTGATAGTACGCAGTGAGGTCACAGGGGGAGGGAGCGAGACACGTAGGCGCGAGATGAAGGCGTAATCCGCGGCGGCCACTCGCGGGATTCGAGGAGCGAAAGGGGCCAGAAGGCGCGCGTGGTCGCTCTCCCAGGGTCCAGCTGCCGCCTAGAGCCGTGGGCGCGAAAGAAGGAGGAAAAGCGCGACAGCTCGCTCGAGGGATTGAAGGGTGAAGCGCGCGCCCGCGCCTCCTCAGGGCGCGAAAAAGAGACCCCGACTCGCCGGGGAACCAAGCCGGGACAGGCAGCTGAAGAGGCGTGGAGCCGGGAGAGGGTGGAGGGGGAAGACCCACGCAAGCCGATTGGGTAGGCGGCGTTTAGAACAACTCCCACCAATCAGGACCGTCGGAGGAAAAAAAGAGTTTGCCAGCCTGGAGGGGTGTGTGTGTGCTTTTTGTAGCCTCCCCTCCAATCGGAGCAGCGGCAGTCGCGGCTGAAGCCGGAGCAGCGCGCCAATCGCGGGCCAGCCAGTACTAGAGAGCGCGGAGTCGGGGATGTCCTACAAGCCTATCGCGCCTGCCCCCACCAGCTCAGGAGCCGCCGGCACCAGCAGCAGCAGTAGCGCCAGTCCCGCCCCCGGAGCCCCGCCGGTCGGTAAGAGCCCCGCTTGCTCGCCCGCCTGCTCTCCTCCCGCGCCCGAGCAGGGCTGGCCGGCTGGAAGCCGAACGGGGCGGAAGCTACACGGCGGAGTCGCCTGGAGTCAGTGGCCGGCCCTAGAGGGTTGCCTCACCTACCCCCCCTGCCCTTTTCCTGGCAGGTTTTTCCTGGGCCTTTTAGCAGCTGGAAGACCGAGGGCTCGGGGGCGGCCGATCAGAAAAAAGGAAGAAGGAAGAAAGCCGGGTTGTGTTAGAATAAGAAAGAAACAAAATGAATGTATACTTTAAACAAAAGGGGGGGGACCTAAGGCGAATAATATGTGTATTATCATATATATATGTGTGGGTGGCTTATCACACTGATTACTTTAAGGTAAGAAAGGGCTGCTGGTTAAAAGAAAAGCGAACCGGCCCAGAAAAGTGAAAAGTTTAACTTCTGGATGGCAAAAGGGGGAAATACATAGAAAGGAAGCTCAGTCTGCATATTTACAGAGATTTCGTGATCATATGAAGAATTGCAGTTTATGCTAAGAGAGAGAGCCCCATTAAAGTCGGTTAGATTTCTGTTTGAGCAATATAGGGTTGCATAATATCAGGTGAATCATGTTTTGCTAGATTAGCAATACACTAGAGTTGAATTGAAAAATAAGCATAAAGGAAGACAAGGTTCAATTTTACTTATAACTCTGACTAATTTGAACATAGCATAGCATAGGGACAGTGGCCAGGAAGAAGCAATTTCATATACCTGAGAAATGGAACTGGATCCTGGGCTTTGCATTTCTTGTCAGTTTTTCTGTGAAGAGTATTCTGACTGGGTGTTCCCTAGGAACTGGCTACCATATTTAGGAACGGAAGTTACTTTTTTCCTAGTACACAGACTACTAACTCTGCTCTTTGTATATATCTTGGCTTGGTTACAGAAAGTTCCTGGAGGTATTAGCTGTGCTGATACCCTCCACCCTGTACTTATGCTTCTTTTGGCATACTTGAGTCTATTATATAGCTTTGAAGATAAGTATTGGAAAGAATGTATACTTGAAAAAGATTGCGATTGACTTCCTGATTGTATATTTACAGAATGTTAATTATTCATAAATAGTTGTGTGTAAACTAGAGGACAACAGAGGAAAAATTTTAGGTCAGTGATGAAGTATGTTCTTTGCATAAAGGACATTCAGATTTCAGGTCATGATATATCCAGTTTGATTTCATAATACTGTTATTAAATTTTACAATTACAAAGATAAAATTAATACAAAAAATTAGAAGAAAAATTAGAAAAGAAACAAAAATGTAACAAAGAATATATATATTCTTTTCATATTAATAAGTCAAATTTAGTTCTTTAATTGTAATCTTTAGTCCCTTCTAGTTCTCTCTAGTGTATAGAGTATAACCTTCAAGTCCCGTCAAATCATTTTTCAAACAACATTTTCCCGTAGGAACACTTCTTACAATTAATTTCAAAATTTTATTTCAAATTTATCTGGACCCTTACATTGTTTGTAACTTTCCAAAATCAAAGTTCTAATCACCCATTTAATGTTTCTTCCAATATTTTTTTAAGTCTTTAAATTTGTATTTAAATCTTATTTTGCTAGGGATTAAAAGAAATTCACCTAGTGTTGTAAAATTCAAAGATTCTTAATAGCTGAAAAGCAGTTAACAAGCAATTTCTGAAAAGTAATTAGAGAAGGAATATGAAAACCCAGTGTCATAAAAGTGCAGATCATGGTTTGAGCAAAGTTGGCTTTCCCTCGATTCCCAGGACTGGAAACTGCTGTTTTGCATACTTCTTAACTATCTGGAGCAATTGTGGGTGATCTCAAGTCTTCTCCTTGTCCAGAAAGGAATTTCAAAATTCTGGTTTTCTCACAGTCACTTCATTCTGCTAGCAGAGCAGATTTTTTTTCCATGGAGGTCCTCTTGAGTTAGATTTTAGATAGCAAATTGAATTATCAGCTACACCATGGACAATCATGGGCAGCAAGAATAATACTGTTGGATTTGATCAATCTATCATTTAAACTTCATGTATTCCAGTCCATGCAGAGGGTTGGTTATTAACTGAATTTCCAACATGCATGTATTAGATATCTGCAAAGCACTAATAGTTTTCAAAGAAAAGAATCAGCAGACTTTCACTTTATAAAATCTTCCTTTTCTAGTTCTTATATTTTCTTCAGTTCAGGGAAGTTAATTGCATGTCTGTAATTACTGTGCTGATGTGGCTATATAAAAAGCTTGTGATTTAAAATGCTAGACACTTGGTTGAAAACACATTGACTTTATGCTAATCAGAAGTATATGAACGCCATTGTTATTAGTGTTAAAGAAAATGATGTATGATTTGTATAATTTTGAAAGGACATTTCCTGTGGAAGAAATCTGTACTACAATAGTTTGCTTCACTGTGCAGTAGCTGTAGGTGAATCATTTGCACAATTAAAAAACAACTCCAGTTAAGTGAAGTGGGACAGAAAAAATAGCCAAATTGTATATAATCTTGGTAGGGGCCAACCTCAAGTAGTTATTCTTCTGAACTCCTCTGACCAAAGTAATTGTGTTGTTTTCATAGTCCCTTACTGTCTACCACAAATTAATTCCAAATGATTCATAGTCTAAATACATACCCTTTATTAGTGGCATAATAATACCCATTTTTTTCAATTAAGGACTTTGTATTTTCAAGTTTTCTGTTTTTAGAAACTTGTCCTGAGTTGAATAGTTTTAGTAGACCATAATGTGATATAGGAATAATGAGTAGTGTACCATTTATGTGTACATTTGTACTATTTACTTTTCAAGTGTCTATCATTTTATAATATTTGCAGGATGACTCATAAAATACTGAAATTATGATCTACTTTTAGAGCGTCAGGCTCACATGGTTAGCAAGATGAAGTTGACAGCCAGGAATAATGGCTGAGTTCAGATCAGTATAAGGCAGCAAGTTCTCAGTAAAAACCCATAAAATTATGCTTTATGTTATATATTGGGCTGCCGGAAGTTGAGTTAAAACCCACAAGCTACTGCGGTCAAGACGGAAAAGCCAGGGGGGAAGTTGTCTGTTCACTTTATAAATATATTTTTGTTACTTATTCTGCCTCCATTTCTTAAAGAAAGCTTGCTGCTATTTCCAAGAAATTTTATTCATTTCTTTATTAAACGTGTACCTTGTCTCAGTGCTAGCAAGGCAAAATCAGTAGCTCATAATGTATTAACAAAATATAAAACATCCAAGATATGATTAAAACAATAACACAATAAAACTCCAGCAAAAACAAAACATACACAAATAACAATTGGGGGAAAAAGGGGAAAAAAGATGGCAGCCCCATATAAATTGAATTGCAATAGTCAGCCAGATGGTAATGAAGATATGAATTAGTACAGTTGAGTCCTTCTGCACCAGGTGAAGGTTACAATTAGTTTGTCATTCAAGATAAGATAAAATGTCAATATAATATTAGAATCTAAAATAAGAGAGAAGACAGTCTGAAGTCTAAAATTAAATTTCTTTCAATATTAACAAAGGAATCAAAGATATAAAACATAAACATGCAAGAGCAACTACTGTATTCTATTCAAAGACTGGTAAATAAGTTAAAATAAACTGATATCTGCATTCACATATAAGCAGCTGTTTAAAAATGTATGTCTGTGAATATATTTGCATTTTTAAATTTTCTAGGATTAGAAAGAGTACATACACATGCTAAGCTGTAATGTATATTATTTGACCTTGGCTTGGCAAGATGTGTACTAGTCCAAGAAAATTCAGTGGTGTTAATGGTGAAAATGTTAAATGGTTTAAACATTCAAGAATAAAATTCTTTTTTCAGTCTCATGTAAATTTGACCACATTCTCCAAATTTAAATTTAGAAACAATTTAATCATAGAATACTTAACATTAAAACAATGGTATTTATTTTAGGGAGACTATGAAAGACCCTCTATATAAAGTTAATATATTTTAACTAGATGCTGGTTATAAAAATCCTTTCTAGGCTCAAGGTTTAGTTTAGTCTTTTCAGCTTCTGAATATATTACTCTAATTCATGCATTTCTATATATAAAAAATATTTTCAGATAAGTGCCCCAACGTTGTAAAATAACATATTCAGACATATTGCGTAATTATTTGTTATGTATTTATGATAGGAAAAAATCATGCAATTAACATTTTTCTTTAACTCATGAAAAATTGCAAATTGGTTAATTACGTCCTTGAGTTGAAATGAATGTTTTGAACAGCAAAACCAACTCTTTAACTGATTGAAGTTGGTGACCGATTTCCAAGATTAACATTATATTGTTTTTGATCTATACAAAAATAGTCACACCCAATTCCCTTTCCCCTATTTTAGATTATAGACAAGTTGCAATAAAACTCAATTGGAAGAGTTGTGATTTATGTCAACTGTACTACAGAATTGTTCAAATAGAATTTGAGAATCAAATTCCCACAAGCAGTTCAGAAGGCCTACTGTAAATCTGATTCTAGATTTTTTTTAAACAAAACAACCTCTTAGTTTACTCAAAACAAATCCTTCCATTATTGTCTTAGTTGTTTCCACAATGAGAAGTAACAAAATTACAGTATTATCCCCCTTACAAGAAGTTCATAGCCCCAAGAATTTAGATTAGCAGCGAGTTTAATGCCATCCTTTATTTTTCAGCTACCAGTGTTCCATCACCATCTGGTTCTGTCCCTGGAGCATCTGCCCCCTTTCGACCTCTCTTCAACGATTTTGGGCCCCCATCTATGGGCTACGTGCAGGTGGGCACATAAGGATGAGGGGAGTCTTGCCCATTGATGGAAATAATAGAAGAAGGATCCTGTTTTTGATTTCTGCTGTTGATCTTGCAGGCTATGAAGCCACCCGGTGCCCAAGGTTCCCAGAGCACGTATACAGATTTGCTTTCTGTAATTGAAGAGATGGGCAAAGAGATACGACCTACATACGCAGGTAGCAAGAGCGCTATGGAACGGCTGAAGCGAGGTAGGAAGCATCTTCATCATTGTATATGAGTAGAATTACTCACTTTTGTGTAGCTACTCAAATTTGTCATGTCAGAGGCTGGCACTAGATGAATTCTTAAGTTCCTTTTAAATTCACATGTATGTGGCTGACTTTCCCAGAAGTTCTGCAAACTTACCCCGTCTCAAATACAATGTTGCACAATGATTAATAGATGATTAGCGTGGCAATTTCCGATTAACTCTTCCAAGTCATGACTTTTGAGTTTGTAATTGAAAGTTGGTTTAAAGTTCTAATCTTGCTAAGGAAAGAATGAAAAGAACTCCCTAACCCTAAGGCCAGAACTCTCAGTATTTCAAGCCAAATCTGTTCTCACTAGTGCAAATAGATGTGCCACAGTAAAACAGGTAGAACCTGCTAGATTAGAATCTATACCCAGCAGGTATAAACCTAGCTTGTAGGGAAACGTTGATTTGTTTCTGCAAGACAGCTGTACATCAGTTCCTTATGTTGTGTACTGCATCGCTGCCAGTTAGTGCCTTGTACTTTGATTTATTCAAACCCACATATCTGCATTTTACCTTATATCTTCTTGATTGATCTTGAATTTAATTGATAGGGTATATATAAATGTTTTATGTGGAAGATGCTACAGTTGCAAATTCTGTCACATACTTTGTGCTTTGTGTTACTACTTTGAAATCCATTATTCAGCATATCTTACTCACGTGACTTTCTTTCTGCAGGCATTATTCATGCCCGGGCGCTAGTAAGAGAGTGTCTGGCAGAGACAGAGCGCAATGCCCGTACGTAACACTCGCTTCCTCCTGGCACCACCCTTGGAGGATCCTAGCACTTTCCAGCAAATCAACATTTTAGAATCTGGAGTTTTCCCCTTCCTTTCAAATCTTTCTACCAATCAGTGTCTCAAGTCTTAGAACTGTGATCGCCTTCAAAGACCTTTATACCAACTGGCACCTAAGAATCTGAAGTATCTCCACTTGTATCACAGAACTTCCTGTCAATCGGCATTCTGGGGGTATATACACAAAGCGTTCATTGTGCATATCCTTGGTTTACTAGTCGAAATAATTGCTCATGACAAGTTCTATATCTTTATAAAATACATGGGATTTTTGAATAAATAAAAATTTTAGAATTTGGATTATCTTTTCACTGTGCTTTTCTATATTTTTTTTATGTGGTGAGGGAAATATTCTCTACCTCACTAAAATATTCCTGAAGGGCATGTATTGCAAGATATGCTTCTTTAGTAAAGCAGTATGAAGCCCTCTCTTCCTCTTGCAACAAGAGTCTCAACCAGCGATCACTGAGCCTGTATTGGAAAACTTGTAATAAAATGTTTCTACTCCTATGTGACTTGTTTTTGCTGTTATTGTGTCAATGTCAGGAGTTTAGTACACCTATGTTAATATTTTATTTCTGAAGCTTTTTTCCCCAATAAACAGAAACCAGACTAGGTTTCTGCTGCTTCCCATTCTCATTGGGGTGAGAGGCTTTCATGAAATAGTTTCATCTATTTGAAGTTGGATTTTTATTTCTAAATAAATATTTCTATACCACTTCAGCCATTCAGATCTATGTGGCCTTACAAGGGGAACACAAATTGCTAATGCAATAGTCAGTAGAAAATACCCTGTGTTGATTTTATGTATATTATAATCATCATGAAACAGCATCATCCATCTCAAAATATATTTTTGGCTTACTTGGCTCTCACTTTGAAAATGGCATGTTTTGCAAAGCTATCTAAAATATCAGGAATGACGATACAGCTCTTTTATTTCTGGTGATACCATACTCCACAGCAAAGGAGCTCCAGTAAACCCAGTTCTTCTCTTATCTCATCTTACTGGAGGTCAGGACTCTCAGTACGCACTCTGCCAGCCTGACATGGACATGCAGATTTTGCTTGAATATATGGTGTTGCAGATAACCAGGCTCCAAGCTAATTAGTTTATATGTGGAGAGAATTCCAGTAGTCCAAATAGGAAGTGACATTGACCTAAGCATGCAATGACCTAGCCATGTCTCCTGGTACAGTCACAGCTAGGCAAAGGATCTCCAAGGCACAGTTTTTATTTGTGCCAATGGGAATTGAGAATCCAGGAGAAAACCCAGAGTAAATCAGCTCTTCCTAGAGCAACTATAAATATGCTTGGCTTATGAACTGGGAACCACCCAGCTTTTACTCGGAATAATTTCTTGGTGCCCAGGGAGAGGGTATTAGTTGTAAGAAGGCCTAATACTAGTGAAGCATGGAGCAATAAAATTCAGTTGTGCCTCCTATAAAATGTCTAGAAAGGATGCCTTATAGAAGGGTACAATAGAATACAAGGATGTTTAAACCTTCCCTTTTTCCTGTGTTTCCCTTTTAGAAAAAGGATAGTTTATAGATGGTTGAAGAATAATATAATCTGTCAAGAGTAGTCTCAGGATGAGGAACTTCTTTTAACTATTGTTGAGATAAAAAGTATATGTCTTCAGATGTAAAATGTACTTCAGCCCTTAACTGCTACAACTCTGAAATCATACATTTAGAGGATTATTTAACTGTCATACCAAAACTAAGTGGAGTGGGAGATAATGATTGCTGTGTGGCCTAAAATATTGTCCTTTTGCAAAACTCCTAAGTCGATTTGTCACGTGGCCTGACTCAATTTTATGGCTATTTTTAAACTTGTTAAGCAACTCATCATTAAGTGAATCATATAGTTTAAGTCTGAATCCAGCTTATCAAATGGGTAACCATTGGATGTTGCAACTGGGTATAAATAGAAGCCAGTTGCCAAGTGACCAAAATGCAGTCATGTGACTGGGAGGATGCAGTCCTACAAGGACGGTTCGTAAGTAACTTTTTGAGTCCAACCTAACTTTGAACAGTCGTTAAGCTACCTGTCATAAATCAAGGGCTACCTGAAAATGTAACAAAATACACAACTCCTCTCTGAGGGAGATGGGCGGTTAAGAAATATGAAATATAAATAAATAAAATATAAAGCCCCATACGGCATTCCACAAGCTCAAAATATAGAACTGCAAATCATCTTTTTTGTCAGCAGATCTTATGAATACAGCAGGTATCAGTTAAATATCACAGGAAATAGATTTATCTCACAAATACCCTGTAAATCTGAAATGTTGTATTAATTTGTAAGATTTTATTTTTGGAAGGTGTTCTGTGAAATGTCCTCATAAGTAATTGTTAGTTTAGCAGCTTATATATGAGATGTAAAGTCAGAAAAATCAATGGGTTTGTTCTAAAGAACAGTTGCTTTATACAGATGTATGAACTAAACTGAAGGTGGATGAATTATTGCAAACTATAAAGACAGGACACAAACTCCAGAAATCTTAACTACTTTTGGAAATTAGGTTGAAGTTCACAGTTGTTGCTGAGTATTTCTAAATAGTAATGATGGTATTGAACTGACTGTTCAATGTTCTATGTTGTGATTTTTTAAAAAAGAAATGCTTTGTTAAAATGAATATGATTATTAAGATAAAGTTAGTAACAGAAGAAATTTATCATACCAAGGTGTGGAATTAGGAAGATGTGGAATTGGGAAGAATTGAAGCTTGCAGGTGTGTCATATATTTAGGCAAAGAAAGTGTATATGTTGCTCATTTTTTTTAAAAAATATTCTCTCTGATGCTATATATACAAAAAGGAGGATATAAAAACTCTTGAAATACATTTTAAAATCTTGGCAAAGTCACCAGTGTGTTTACACTTCCCTAAGGGAAAAAAATGGCCTTTGCCCTTTTTGCATTCTGATACCATCCATCATTGGCTTCAATCCTATCAGTGGTTAGAAGCAGCTATATATTGAAAAAAAAAGATTTTTCACTCATTGCAGTTGCTTTCATTCTTAATTACAGAGATTTAATTTCTGTGCTGCTTTATGATCCTTAAAACAAAATTAATTCTATATACACTTGCTGATCTAGATGGACGGAAAGTATAGTGGACCTATCATCTATCTTCTATATACTACTAAAACTCTTGTGTCTATAACTTTAACTGAACGAAACAGTGCCTCATAGGGCCACCATCTTTGAATGAAGGTACCTCCAATGGGCTAACTTACAGCATGTGCTCAAAATCAGGACCTATGACTCCCATGAAATTGAAATTTGGCCAGATTTGTAGGTGCTTCAGTACTACCAAATTGACATCCAGAGGTTTAGTAAACTGGTCTTATCCTAGCCCTCTGGAGGCCAAGTAAACCAGTGATGGGATTCAAAAATTTTTACCACCAGTTCTGTGGGCATGGCTTGGTGGGCATGGCTTGGTGGGCATGGCAGGTGAAGGATACTGTAAAATCTCCAATCCCACCCCACTCCAGGGGAAGGTTATTGCAAATCCCATTCCCGCCCCACACCACTAACCTGCTTTCCAGCTCCGTTCTCCTGTGCAGGGCAACAAAAGAAGACCCAGCCAAGGGACTCAGGAGGCAGAGAACAGATGCTAGCTAGTCAGAGGTGGTATTTGCCAGTTCGCTGAACTACTCAAAATTTCTGCTACCGGTTGTCCAGAACTGTTCAGAACCTGCTGAATACCACCTCAGAAGTAAACCAATCTCATCATTGGCTATTGGAGATTAAGCTAGCAGGAAATCAGATGTTACTCCTGCTCTCGTGGCTACTTTGACCATGGTCATTCTGCTTCTGCTCAGGAAAGGAAATACCCCTGAAATGATGACCTAACAGTTTACGGTTTATCTAGCAGCTTCTCATATTTTTGATGAATAGACTAACTGCAGAGGTGAATTCATCAATACAATATGCTACTTAAAATGTATTTACTAGATTGTGGCTTAGCATGTTCTATGAATACTACCAATTAAATATGCACATGAAAAAATGTGCTACAAATCAGATTGGTCTATTTCTGTATAGCTATACAGTATTAAAATATGGAACTGAACTAAATAGAGGCAGCAGAACTGGATACAAATAAAATTGCTCAGGTTTGTATTTAAAACATGAGCTTTTATTTATTTATGTATTTTATATTCTGTATCACTACGCTCTGCAAGGATTCATGGTAGTGTATAATTAAAACCTCAAAGAGTAAAGACAATAGAACAACAAAACAGTAAATCAGCATGATATGCCAAGAACAAAACAAATAAAATCACAGGTACATCAACATTGTTGCAATTAATATAAATAGGCATTTCATGACCAGATGATCTCCAAACACCATAAAAAATATTCTATTTTCACAGCTTTTCTAAAACTCAGGAGCAAAGGCAAGCAAAAAGCTGTTCCAAAGGATGGGCACTACCACTTTCACATATTCCCTTCACATATTGTGCTATGTCAAACTGGCTCTCAAGTAGACTCAAAGGCCCAGTGAAATAGAACTGTCTTTGAAGATCTTTTAATTGCAGCTTGAAAATAGTGTTTGAAGGTTGCTGTCCCGTATAGATCATGCTGCAATCATCTGAAAGATAGGTGACAATGATGAAGTCACAGCCCACAACAGAAGAATGATTGTTGAAGCTGATGGAATTTGTGGAGATGGCTAAGTTAACTTATTTGATTCAGAGAGAAAAAAACAATTCTACATTTATGGTTGACTGGAAACCCTTTATGGATTTTTTTTTGCCATGAAACAGAAAAAATGCACTTATGGTTAGAAATGATTAGTAGTTTTGATAATTAGGAAAAAAACCCTGAATGATAGAAAAAAGTGAGCGTTTTTGCAATTATAAAGAAATAATTGTATAATTGTATTTATATTTTTTCTTTGTTTCATCTATTCTCTTTCTGCACTTTTTTCTTTTCTAGTTTTTATTAGTGTGTTTTACTCTTTATTATGTTATTTGTAAAACATTTACTAAAAATATTTAAAAAAACAAAGATAAGTCACAGAAACCAGAGTCTTCTTGTTTTAGAAAGGTTAGGGTCACTACTGGTGTTGCTACCAAAACCAGTCCACTTCTCTGCATTCCCCCCACCCCACCTGATCAGCAATAGCCAAGCATCTGGAGAATCTCTTTTGCGGAGTGCTTCCCTGTTCAGAGACACCACTGAATCAGCTAGAATACCATAAGGTTGCTGGACAAAGAGTAACTTAACCTTGTACTTTATTCTTTTTTATAGCTTCCAGACAAAAGGGCACCATATCATTGTTTCAGTTCTGGATGGTGGTGTGCATCATCTGCATATCAATGACACCTCACTCCAAATCAATGGATGACATCACCCAGTAGCCTCATGTGCATGGTGTATGGGAGGAATAAAAAGAAAAATGCTATAGCATCTATGTTGGAGAGACCAATAGACAAACCTTCCTCCCTCCCCCCTCACTTTGGAACCACCACTCAGGAAGGAACCAAACCATTGTAAAATAGGCTCTGATTTTCAACCCTCTGACTGACAACCCTTGCAGGTGTTTGGGAATAAATGAAAGAACAATACTATGATCCATTGTATCAAATGTTGCTGAGAAATTTAAAAGAATGACGTCAGGCCCACCTCATGATCAGCATAGCATAATCCAGCCAAAGTTCAGTTCTTTATTTGCCATATAGACAGAATCTCACCAGACTAAACCAATATTATCCTATTACAGGTTCCTATAACTTTAATGGATGTATTCTAGGAGATTCTAGAGAGTGGCTATCCTAAATCTCTTCATCTTTCCCTGATCCAGCTCTGGGTTGTCTTGTGTCTTATCTCACCTCCCTTCTTGGAATGTGCTCCCTCCTTCCTGGGAAACTGCAGCTTCACCATAGTTCATCACACCACCTCCCCCTTCACAGACACCATTAATCAGAGATGGGCAGGGATACATCTCCAAATACCAATGCAATGTAAACGATGCCATTTCAATCCAATGCACAAGCCTGAAATATTCACAAACACCCCCAGCCTGTCCATAAATTTAACCTAAGAGATTCAAATCTGGATAAGAGTAATATGGTCAGAACCAAGTAACTTCTTTTCAGGATAGCCCATGCTACTATCTTGTTCAAGGTAGGCTTTTCCTCTTAATGAGATACTGATATACACACTCACACACCTAAAATCCAGCTGATCACTCACCCACTTGCTTCCTAAAGAGCCTTGTCAGTTTCCATGTAATAAGACTCATACTTACAAGGAACCAATCCTCAAAGATTCATGAAATAGCACTCACTGCAATACTCTACCTCTAATATAGATTTGATACATCCAGAATTAAAATCTGAGTGGATTTACCTAATTTCAGAAGCAAAATGTTGCCTGAAAATCTTGCAGAATCCTGTTTGTAGATTTTGCTTTAACGAGATACTGACATAAGACTACAAGATTGATCATCCTATGATTCTACTGACCAGTGATGGCAGAAAAAGAGGGATGAAGGCAGGCCAGTACACTTCTTCCCTGTAGCCGTGTTGTACAGGAACAAAACCAGAAAAGTTTTATTTAAATTTCACCCAGTATAATAACAAGTTTTTGTTCTTAGAATTTGCTTGGCATCTAGTGTGTTAACAAATATTTGAAGAACAGTTGCAAATGTCTTTTCAAAGGATATTCCGAAAAGATAAGGAAGAAAATATATTTTTAATTTTTATTTATTTATTTACAGTACTTTAATCAATTTGCATGGCTGCCCATTTTTCAATAGTGATTCTGGAGGCTGGCATAATGTTAAATGCAGACACAATAAACAGTAACATACAGTATAATGGCAACTGAGGACAGCATAAATCATTAGCAAGTGACTCGTTAATCTCACAAAGCCAATTAAACTCCCAATCCCCACGCCCAGGAAAACAGCCATGTTTTTAAGCTTTCTGAAATGCCAGCAGAGTTGGATCTAACTGAATCTTGGGATGTTCTTGAGGGAAGGCGCTCTGACAGAAAAGGCCCACTCCCTAGTTCCTGCTAGATGAAATTCCTTGATACACAGGACCTGATGCATGCCTTCTATCAGATTTAATGGGATAGGTAGAATCAATTGGAGAGAAGTGGTCCCTCAAATAACCTGGTCCCATGCCACATACAGCTTTATATATGACAACCAGCACCTTAAATTGCTCCTGGAAACATAGAGAATCAGTGCAGTTTGCAGAGCAGAGGTGGGCACAGAGATGGGCACACATTGCTGCATTCTGGATGGTCTATGTAAAGCAGAAATCCACTTGAGAGCTGATCCAGTATGAATAACGCTGAGTAGTGCCTTCTGATCTAGAAAAGGGCACAATTGGCACATCTGTTGTGTAAAAGGTCTTCAATTACTATTTCACTTGTTCCTCAAACAAGAGCTGAGTCAAGGATAACCTCCAAACTGCACATTTTGTTTTATTTAAACGAACATATCCACTGGCCTCACATGGTACTCCTAGGCAGCTCACAGCAAACAATAAAAAGCAACATGCTGTACTGTACTCTGGTTCCTCCTCAAATCATATACATCTCTTGCCTTAAAAACCATCATACCCTTCCTGCCAAGGTGCCAGAACCATCCATTTTGTTGATTCCTTAACACTTTTTCCATGCTAGCTGAGTGCTTGGGGAAGAGCCAGGTCTTCTTGGCTTTCTGGAAGGCTAAAAGGATAGAGGCCCTCTCAATCTCAGGTTGGAGGCTATTTCAAAAGCCCAGATGGCCACAGAAAATGTGCCCTTCTGAGGTTCCACTAGATGACAAAATTTTAGAGGTGTGTCCTCCCTTTCTAATCTAGTGAGATGGGCAGATACCCCACAAAGATAGGTAGTCCAGCAGATAACTGGCCATGTACCATGAAGGGCTTTAAAGGTGATCATCAATACCTTGAACTGAAAGCAATTGGCATCCTGTGCAGCTTGCACAAAAATGATACAATGAAACAAATTGCAGAGTATCCAGAATGTGCCATTACATTTCTAGAGAAGTTGCAGCTTCTAGATAGTTATATTTAGGCATGCTTGCAGGATTCTGTCACAAATAGCCTATATCAAAACAGTTCTATATGGAGCCTGTTTTTGATTTCAAAGGTCTGACATCAGTCTTGCAAGCCTGAATGCATTTTCCCTTATATCCTAGGGAGTAAAGGAGGAGTCAAGTGTGTTTTTTCCGAACATATTCCGTTTTTCAGACTCCAATTATGTTTTGGAACATGTTGTAACAAGCTCCATATGGTTTCTCCAAGTCATCTCTGTGGCATTATATAATATTTGAACAGCACTAATCTGAGATTTTATTGATTTATTTTTGCTAACATATAACAGAAGGTCTCATCATGTTAGGTAGTCATGCTTAACCAACTATGGCTGCTGTCAGAAAAACTCAAGCCAGACCAGTTCATACTTGGATAGGAGACTACCGAGAAATCACAGGCTAGACGAGGAACTGGAAAACACCCCACAAAAAAAGCCATTTCCCTACTGTTGCCATGAAAATAATATGGAGTTGACCAGATTCCAAGCTCAAGCTGAGAAGAATTTATCCTGGCAAAAGCCCCAGTTCCACACAAAGGTTAACATAATTTTAAAAAGCTGATGTTTCTTGGTTTTGTTTCATCCAGTGTGTTTCAGTAGGTTGGAATCTGGAGATGCTGGGTGTGTGACAGCGATCCATTATTTGGGAAATTAAACAGTAATGGTTCCCTCTAAAAATGGTGAAGGGTTCCCTTGAATATGGTCTTAATGCAAATAAATTTCTGATTTAGTTGCTATTTATTCATACAGGCATATTTAATTGTATTTTCCCGCCTTTTATTATTTTATAAGTAATTCAAGGCGTAATACTGCTTCCTCTTTTCCTCACAAGTGGGTCGGGGCTGAGAGAGCGCACGACAGGCTCTCTTTAGGCTTTCATGCCTAAAGTGGGACTAGACCAGACCTCAAGTCTGCCGTTTTTCCTAAGCGTAGCCACGCCGAACACAAATAACCAAGCTTATTTGAACGGTTTCGAAAGAGCTCGCCATTCCTTGAGTCCTTGATGTCACTGGGATCTGACGTCACTGGCGTTTCCGTGGTAACGAGCAATGAAGTCACAGAAGGCTGGGCGGGGAAAAACGAGCTCGCGCGCTCGGAGGTGCCGAGACTTTGCAAGTTCTGGGTCGCAGTTTCTATGGAAACCTACGCCCATGCTAAAAAAAGGGACTAGCCTCGCACTCTGTGAATGAAGCGGGGGGGCGAGGGAGAGAGCCCCGGGTGTTGGGGACCCGGAGGCTGCGCTTGCTTCTCCAGCCAGCTCCTCACTTGCCCGATGCCGGCACAGCTGCCCTTCCTCTGAACTGCAGCCCCCTCCCTCTTAAGTTGATCAGGCGCAGGGGCTCCGTTTTCCTCCCTCCGATTCTCCGCTCTCTCTCAAAGGGGGTGAAAAATACAATAGGGGCCGACCGTTCGACCTCCGAGGCTCAGGAGAGGGCCTCTCACTGAATACACAGGAGACCGGCCGTGTCAGTATCCTGCAAACCCTACGAGGGTCTCCTTCCCCGTCAGACCTCCGACCGGAGGCTCTGCCTGCCTGTGGCTGCCCGTCTCTCCGCGCGCCCACTTCGACGCTCCTTCACACGAGCAGCCCTGCCCGCTCCCCTCCCAATCGCACTCCCGCCCTCTCCTCCTCCTCCCTCCCCCGCAAGGACTGCGGCTGAACGCGCTTCTCCGCCGCGGTGACGCGAGAGGCAGCGGGTCGGTTCGGTCTGTCGATCCATCCATCCCCAGTCAGTGGGACTGCCCCGGCCGCGCTGCTTCTCAAGACCATGCTCCCGCCAGCGCAGCAACCGAGCCCTGACAGCACCCGGGCAGCTCCGGGCAGAGAAAGGGCGGGTTCGGGGAGGGCTCAGTGAGGCCGGCGGTCTCTTTTCCCTTCTCAACTCTCTCTCCCCGCCCCCCCCCACCCGACGTCTTCCCCCCGACGTAGCATACCATTGCTTCCATCGCCGGCATCCCTACATCGAGCCACAGGTCTGGGCCCGGGAGGTGGCGCGTGTGTATGTGTGCGTGTGCGTCTGCAGAGAGTATCGACGGTGCACGCGTAGCCGTGGGGCTGGGAGGCTGGGGAAAGGCACGCGCTGCACTGGGTGGAAGGGGCGGGCGGGACCGCAGTCCGGTATCAGCAGGGGCGGTTTTGGGGCACGGTTGGGCTGTAAGGAAGGGGTGCAGAATAACGCTGCATGGGCTTTGGAGCGGGTGGGAAGAGAGGTGAAAGGATGTCGCTCCAAAGACGACGGGGCTGCCTTTTTGAGCCCCGGAAAGAAACCAAGCAGCCCAGCGCGTTTCCCCCGCCTCACCGACTTATCATGTGGGTTGAAGCGGGACCCCCGTGCCAGCCCTCCCGCCTTCATCTTAGATCGCCATTCTCTAAAAGCAACAGTCTTTCACCTGAGCAAAGGCGCCGAGGGCGATGACAGCGCCTCGTGTCCCTCCTGCTCCGATTATTCCAACCGAGCAATGCTTTTCTGACTTTCTGACGGTGTGCTGTGGGTTGAATTCAGTTAGCGTGAACTGTAGTTTTTTTTAATAGTAGTTTATTGCTGTATTGAATGTCTGGGACAGAACGAAGGTGTGTTTGAACCAACCATCGTTCAGCCGTCAGGTTGCCATGTTTTATTTATACAGGGCGCCTGTGCCCGTTAATGGCTGCAAGGCAAGCATACCTTGAGTAGCGTCCCCAAAGCATGGAAGTCAAGTGTAAATTGCACCTACTGGCTTAATTTTGTTCTTATGAGGAAGACGAAGTGGTAATTTCTTCTAATGGGGCAGACCTATTGAAACCTGAGCTTTGTGGATGAATTAGGCAAAGCTGAATTTGTTTTTTTTTTGAGGCAAGCATGTTTTACGGGAGACAGGTGCTTCCTTTAATATTTTAAAAACATTAGGTATAGACTGTGAGGATAAATACACCAAGGAAAACAAAAATACATAGCCTAAGGCTTCCATGAAATTGCTGAATGTGTGTGTGTGCTTACTGAGTGTGCCCATTTCTTTCTCTTCTAAGTATGCTTAGCTTGGCTTTGTATCCAAATCTTACACCTATGTCCTGAATAAGTTTTTAGGATGGGCACTTACATGTATTTCTCTCTAAGGAGCTTTGCTTAATTGGTTATGGCAATTAGGAAGCTTCCCATCAACTATGTGCTTGTAAGAATTTGGGTAACTGATTTGAAAAAGATTACTTACTAGACATAACACAATGCATGTTAAATGATATAGCAGGCTGAGTGAATTGTGGCCAGAACATGAGAATGTTTTAGACACTATTTTAGAAGCTATTTCTGTAGAACATGACTTTATAAGGAGTTAGATTCTGAAGTAGTTTTTCTAATACGTTGTAGGAAATATTGAATTTCATCTACTTGTGCTGAAGTTCACCTTATCTTACAAATGTACTGTAGACAATAACTATTGCTTAATTACTTTAACATATTTTTCCTACATATTTGTTTATATACATGGAACAGAAAACATACTAATGTATGTTGTTTATTCTGTAAAGTCTTAACAGCTTTCTTTTTTCACATTCAGAATTTTGAAAGGTTTAATGTATTTGTACTTGGAAAGAGGTTTTTTCATAAATAGAATATGAATAGGGTACACTGGCATTTCCCAGTTAGTGAGCAAAACATGCAACTTAATTGTTTACATTCTTCAGTTGTATTTTCATAAAAACTCTGTAAACCTCTGTTGTGTTGCTTTCAATTATGGCCACGTCTAGTATAGTACTTCATTTTTCAGAAGGGATACAGAGTTCACAAGAATTTATTATGTAACTTTCAATGGGTAAATTGTAAATTTAGTGGCTGTTCTTATATTCCTTATGAGGATAATAAGGCTGTTTGACTTTGCAGAATATGGCAGGATAATAATGTATGTGAAGTTATATGATTGTTTTGAGGTATGTTACAGGACCAGCAGGTTGCAAGGGCCAAGAGCCAGAGCAATTTGACAGGCTCATAAGGCAAAGAAATTCATGAAAACAGCTCTCTAGGAGGTATGCAGACTTTTTTTTTCTTGAAAGTACTCCTGTGCTTTCAATAGATGCATGATGGGCAGAGATTTAGTAGCTTCTCCCTGCACAACACTGCTGAGCAAAGTTATGCATGATTTAAATTCTGCATGGCATGCTGGTATAAGAGGAGAGAAGGGGCGGTAGTGACGCCTCTTAAATCCCCAGAAACCTTGATTACAAAGTGTTGCATAAACAGAATCATGGAAGTACAGAATTAGAAGGAGCATCAGCATTGACACCACTTATCTAGAAGCCTTGATTCTAATAAATTTGGCTAAGACTAAAGCCTTATTTTATCAAGTTACTTACATAGCTTTAGCAGCTCCATGCTGTAGCTGGATTGACACAAACCTGTAAATCATAAAACAAATTCATACATCTTATTTAGCCAAAGTTCACTTGGCCATTGTTTGTTGCCCAAGCCATTATTAGCTGGCTTCACACAACATAATAAGCTGTATAACTGGCTTTTGAAACTATGTTAAGCCAAAACCAAACAAATTACACACATCAGTATTTCTCTAAATGAACTCTTAAAGGAGGTTGTGAGATATGAGGGGGAAGAGGAGGATCACCACAGCGTTCTTTTTTGTGCTGTTTTTGCACAAAAGTTACAGTTTGATGCAAAATCATTCTGAATGCAAAGTAACCCTGCAGTTCCAGAGCCCTGTATGAAGTCTGAATGTTTGCTTTTAACATATTGCATTTGCCTTTTAGAGAAGGAGTTAATCATGCCTGGAAGGCGTGAAGCGTCTGTGCAAAATTGACCATCTGATCAGATATTCATTTTGCATAGGAAATTATCACTTCTGAGGGGAAGGGCTGTAAAACTGCAGCTAGAAGGAAATTGCAACAGTAGGGGAAGTCTTAAGGGGGAAAAGGTGTGGGACTGTTATCTTAGAGTGATTGTATCAATTCAAAAAGCACCAAAAGCAGATTATAGTCTGGCCATGTTCTGCAAGCTTTAGCATTTTAAGAACAGTTTAATAAGTCGATTTTGGGCAAGGTGGCTCCCCCACCCCCCACTTGGTAAATGAGAGAATTGTTTTCAAAATGGAATTCCAATTTCAAATGTTAGGCCAAAAAAAGCAGTTCATTCTTCATGTTAAAAATGGTTTTAAATTGTATTTTTGTTTTCTGTTGTTTTAAAAAGTTATGTTCTGCCACTGTTTTATTTGCTATATAGGTTAAAATATAATTGTTACGAATAAGTTTAGGTTTGTTTCTTGCCTCACCCCAGTCCCAGTGAAAATGGTTTTTTTAATTTTAAAATAAACTTTATTAAAGATTATACACACACACACACACATATACAGAGTGTATAAAATACCGTGTTTTGTTACAAATGAAACCAATATACAAATACAAATATTAACATGAAACATATATATTTCTTATCAGGTAAGATGGTGTGATCATTTATTGAAAACAATTTTACTAATATTCATTTTCAATTTTTGGTATATGCTCTTAGTTTAACCACTTCATTTTTCAAATCTTTATCTTTTAATTTCCTGGTTTTTCTCCTTCATCCAATTGTACCATTTTTCCCAAGCTGTAGTATATTTTGAGTCTACCTTATCTCTTAAGTTTTTGTGTAAGTAGGTCCATTTCAGTGCAGTCAAGAACTTTCTGAATCATCAAATTATTTGTTGGCATTTGGTCACCCTTCCAGCATTGTGCCAATGCAATTCTTGCTGCCGTGATTATATGGAGAATTAAGTAGTTCATTTCTTTTAACATTCCCAACAAAAATATTTCGGCCTTAAATTCTAGTCGTATATTTGTAAATTCTTTTATCCAAATTCTAATTTTTTTCCAGTACTTTTTACTTTTTGGGCAAAGCCACCAAGCGTGAAAGAAGGTACCACTCATTTGCTTACATTTCCAACAGGTCGAATTTAAATTTGGGTACATATTCGCTAACCTTGAAGGTGCCAAATACACATTTTGTATTGGTTTTCTTTATAAACAACTGATTTTGTTATTTTATAATTTTGTTTCCAGACTTTTCCCAATCTTCCAAATTAATGTTGTACCCTACGTTCCTTGCCCATGCGATCATTGGGCCTTTAACTATTTCTTCCACCATTTCAAATTCTAATAGATAATTATACATTTTAGAAATTATTTTTTCATCCATCCCCTCTAATATTTTATCTAGTTGATTCGGGAAAACTTTTATTTACATGTGGAAGATGGCACAATTTCTTTTTCTCAGATCATAATACGGCAAAGTTTGGGAACCATTGACATGGTCCAGGAAGATATAAAAGACCAAAAGCGTTAGATGCTATTATTTTACTCCCTTCCACATTTTTTGCTTTTGCTATGTTGAAACTCCCTAGCCTCTTATTTGCTTAATAGTTGCTATGGAAACTAACCCAGTGGGTTGGATTTTGAAATAAGGTCAGATGGGGATTTCTTTTCAGCTTCTCATCTGAGGAAGTAAAAATGTGGTTTAAGCTACTACTATTGACCAGCAGCTCCTTTCCATACTTATATAATGCTTCATTTTGACATATGATGGTTTTCTGATAATGAGAATAAAAATAAATACATGCCAATCTGATTGATACAAAAAAATCTTTATGATATAGGTCAGCATTTTTTTTAATTACATTTATATGCCGCCCTTCTCCGAAGACTCAGGGCAGCTTACAATTTTGGGATACAACCCAATGTGCTCAGCAATAGCCTTCATTCCATTGTATATGCCTGCTTATTACTAAGCGGCATTTTTACAAAGTCAGCTTATTGCCCCCAACAATCTTGGGTCCTCAGTTTACCTACCCCGAGAGGATGGAAGGCTGAGTCAACCTTGAGCCTGGTGGGATTCGAGCCTACAGTAATTGTAGGCAGCTGGAACTTAAGTGCTAGGCATTTAACAGCCTGAGCCACCAAGGCCCTTTGAGAGATATCTTTTAATTGGTTAAACTGTGTTGTCCAAAACAAAATTTCCTTCAGCTGTTTTAATGTTTTCTGTGATCCCATTTTCATATTATGTTTTTAAGTGTCCCACAGCCACAAATAGATACCTGTGTTGGCTGCACACTTTTATCTGCCTTCTGCTGTGTCTCAACTCACAGGATCTGACAGTCAAGATGCTGATCAAAGAATATCATATACTGCTGCCCATGAGCCTGACCGAATACCAGGTGGCCCAACTTTACATGATCCAGGTAACACCAGTTTGGCTAGATAGAGCAGGCTGATGCGTATTTATTTAACCAGATGGAGTATTGGGGTTAACAAGACCAAAACCAAGCAGGTTGAGGGATGCAAAGAACAAAAGATATAGATTGCAAGCTGAAGATCTCTCTCTTAGAAAAAAAGCCGTGAGGAATCCAGTGGCGAAGGCAGTGGGGTTGAAATCCTGTCCAACCGACCATATGATGATGGTCCAGGAGGAAGTGGTCAATATACACATAAGATCTACCATGTGGGCTCTCATATTCCTAGCTGGTTCCGTGCTCTCCTACCTAAGGCTGCTCTGCAGGTCGAGGAAGAATCTTGGAATGCCTACCCCTACACACGAACCAGGTGAGATGAAGGCAATAGGCGGCTGGAAGATGTGGTTGGAGTTTGCCAAGTTGGTAAAGGTAGAACTGTGAGTTTCATGCTCTTCTTCATAGATACACATGCCCCTTTGTGGAGAAATTTTCAATTGAGATTGAGACTTACTACCGACCAGATGCTGGAAAGCAAACCAATATCTTCAATCTAAATACTACAGAGCGCAGGCAAAGGATTGTGGGTGAGTTCTCAAACACTGGCCCATTCCTCTCATTTTTACGTTTTCAGAATATAGTATCGCATGAATGCTTCTGTGCTGAGCAACTGATTGTGTAGGAGTGGCTGAATGATGATGGTTATCTGATTATATTTAGGGTCAATAAGTGACTGAGGTATAAGTTAGTGGACATCTGTTTCACTCAGCATATAAAGTGCTGTGCTGTAGGGCAGCCTTCACCAGCCTTGTGGGTGCTTCACTCTATGTAGATGTTAGGAACTTCCACATTTTGAATTCCCAACCATCATTCCATTGTTGAAATCCAATGCAGCTGGAGGACAATAGATTGTGGGATGCTGCTGTTACACACCAGGAGCGGAAGAATAGCCAGCAGTCTCCTGGCAAAACATGTTCACCAGGCAACAGCAGTAGTCAGGAATATAGCTGACCACCTGAAGCAATTTTGAGATGAGAAGGAACAGCGACTTGAGAAACCCAAGTATGATTATTTTAACTTCCTACAATTAATCACTTTTTACAAAACCTCCTCTACTTACCCACAGATACTATTGATATTGTACGGGATCCCATCTCACCCAGTGAATACAAGATAGAGGAAGATCCACGACTATACCATTCGCTGAAGACAGGACGTGGACCTCTGGGAGATGATTGGCTAGACAGTGGAAATACTGGGCCATTTATGTGTGCTTACAAGCTTTGTAAGGTGGAGTTTCGCTATTGGGGCATGCAGTCCAAGATTGAACAATTCATTCATGATGTAGGTAAGCATGATACCTTCTTTATTGCCATTCTTTTTCATCTTCCTTCAGCAAACAAAAACCCATGACAGTAGTGGATAGTTTGATTTTTCCTGATGTTGAACTGTAGCTTCCAGCAGCTCCATCCAATATTGCCAATGGTAATACAGTAGTTTAGCAACATCTGGAGGGCCAGAGGTCCCCTAACCCTGGCCTACTGAAGCTAGCTGATTTAGGCCACATTGTATGCCTAGGCAGTGGATGATTGATCCTATACTTGTGCTGGCAGAGGCACGTTGTCCATTTCCTCTCTGGTAGCAGTACTTGTGCAGTACCTTTTCTATTGAGCTGCCCTTTTCATATGAACTTCATTAAAGCTACTCTAATGCAAAATCAAGGACGCGGTGGCTTAGTGGCTAAAACACTGAGCTTGTCGATCAGAAAGGTTGGCAGTTCGGCGGTTTGAATCCCTAGCACCATGTAATGGAGTGAGCTCCCGTTACTTGCCCCAGCTTCTGCCAACCTAGCAGTTCGAAAAGCATGTAAAAATGCAAGTAGAAAATAGGGACCACTTTGGTGGGAAGGTAAGAGCGTTTCATGCGCCTTCGGCATTTAGTCATGCCGGCCACATGACCACGGAGACATCTGCGGACAGCACTGGCTCTTCGGCTTTGTAACGGAAATAAGCACCGCCCCCTAGAGCGGAAACGACTAGCATGTATGTGCGAGGGGAACCTTTACCTTAATGCAAAATCAGATTTAATATTGGCCCAAAGATAACAGTTCCAAGCCTCCCTTGTGGTCCCTATATTAAAGAGACATTCTAAGACCTAGGTTGTACAATGTCCAGAATCATTCTTTCTGAGCTGAAAATAAATGATTGGATCCTCTGCCATTTTGAAAACCAATACTGTTTCACATTTGTCTGCTAATTACAAGGCATTTGTTCAGGATCTACAATCTTCCAGCATATGGCAACTCTAAATGTTATCTCTGAAATTGGTGAGAAATTGGACTTTCTTCCTCTGTATTGCTAATTAACTACTGCTGTAGTCCAATTCTACCCTTTGGGGTAAAAATGCACCCAAAAGATTTTGATGTATTGGTTGGTTGCTTGGTAGATGCTCTTCCTACTGTGACCTCAGAAGTATTAGTGGTGGTAACCATGTAAGAGAAAGGCTTCAGATAGTCACAAGGGCTGAAACCAGTCAATTAGAGAAAGAGAAGCCAACTGTGTTGACAGCACAATTGAAGGAGCAGCCAGATTTCAAAAGACTTCAGAAACATAGATCATAAAATAACGGTTGCCTATTAAGCCTAATATTAGATTGGGAAATTTGTTTAGAATTAGGAGATACTACCAGTAGAGGCTTAATGACATTTATGATTATCCATGTAAATCAGCTTCTGACATGAACGGAATTGTCATCCAACGTTGTGCAGCACTTCTCAGACAAAAAAAATGAGCTACGCTGTGCTGTCTGCTCATCTGAGCTGTGTCCCTGGATGCAGTAGCTGACATGTGGCAGATTATGAGGTTGACAAGATCCCAATATAAATTGGATACAGTAATTGTTGCTTGAATGTGAGAATGATTTCTGAATTTCTCAAAGAGTTTAGATTGAAAAAAATGTGAGATATCTTCAATGTAAACATATGTGATAGAAATGGTCATATGTTAAAGATAAAGTTTTGTGATATGAAATTAGACAAATAGGCTAAACCACAACTATCTAATGACATGTTGGATGTAGTGAAGTGGTAGTAATGGGATGTGTCTGTAGAAGTTTAGATTCCTTACTTCACTTTTTCCACATCATATGTGAATATTGTGGGTTGGTTTACAGACCCTGGTTTCAATTTAACTCAATGGATTATCTCCATTCCTGACTACTAATTTGACATTAAATGTCTTCTGATTTTAGCAGAGGAATTACATTGAGCAGAGTCCCACATCCCAATAAGATTAGCTCCACTCCTCTCACCATTCCTTAAGTCCCTCAAGATGTGGCTATGTCATCAGTCCTGGGGAGTCCCAGGGAACGAAGGAGATTTTGCAATGGCTCTCTTGCTATGGTTTAATACTTTGTGTGCCTTTTTAATAGTTATTTTTAAGTGTGACTTTTAACTATTTATTATATTGTTAAGTGCTATCTGCCTCCCAAAGTCACTTTCATGTGAGAGAGGGGGACTACGTAAATATGGTAAATAAATAAATAAAATGTATTGGTTAAGGTAAATAAATTGCCAGAATAAATCTTGCATCTTTATATTCAAAAGAAAAAAGAATTGCAATGCTGTTAGCTCCTCTTATTCTCTAAATTGAATTCCTCTTTTAAAGCTGAACTGGATTGTAATCCTTTAAGTTACTAAAAAGCATTGGAAGAAGCATTCACAAAGTAAATAATGTTTAATGTCTTTTAACGTATTGAGGAGCTGAAGTTACAACTAACCAAAGTGTGATGTGTCTGGGAAGAGCTATGCCAACATGATTCCTGAATGCCTTCCTACTGTAGGTCTACGGAAAGTGATGCTGCGAGCTCATCGCCAGGCCTGGTGTTGGCAGGACGAATGGATAGATCTCACAATGGATGACATTCGAAGGTTGGAGGAAGAAACGGCTCGTATGCTGGCTCAGAAGATGGCTACATGCGTGGAACCTGAATTAGGTCCTGGTGTGCCCAGCCCTGAATGCCCAACTGAGTTAGGTGGCCATGAGACACAGGACAGAGTTGATAGCCTGAGGGCTCCTGATTCCTCTCCAGATGACCCCTTTGCAAAGCAGTGGTCAACTTCTTCTCGGTCTTCATATTCTTCTCAACATGCTGGTGAGTGACCACTGCAATAAATAGAAAGGAACTTGTAGAAGAATAGAACATAATATGATACTGATGTAAACACTCTTGCTGCAGAGGAACGACAGTTGTGAGAAAGGATGAAATTCACTAACATTTCATTCTAGATTGTAATCGGGGACTAGCTACTCCTGTATTGGTGGTAATGTTGGCTTAGTTTTTTCACAAAGGACTTTTTATCTCTTCCCTTACTAGTTCTTGTTAAAGAAAGATTAGTTAGGGTGTGTATTACAGTATATCTATGATAGCAACCATTGTTTTTGTTTTCCTTTGTAATTTTCTTCTTGTGTTTGGAATTTAAAGAAGGAAAAGAACTCATTAAAAGGTGGAAATAGATACTGATATACAGGGTAGAAAGTTCTGTTGCAGAATAGTTTTTGTGAAATTGATTCTATTAATAATTGTAATCTGACCTATTTCCTTTTCCTATTCTTTTCTTGTCTGTAAAAAGTTAAGGACTTCCTGCAGTTTTCTGCAAATTCAGAAAATTAAGACAGTAAAGCAAACTTCGTACTATACTATTGATTCCAGTGATCATAATTCCTGTAATGAAGAAGGGTTCCTGTTGATACTAAGAATGACCGTCTTTACCCAGCTTTCTTGGTCATCATGATTTCACTTGATATGTCTCTGCAGTTGCGGTGTCTCCACACAGTTTATCAGAATGGCGGATGCAAAATATTGCACGGGACTCCGAGAACAGTTCCGAAGAGGAATTTTTTGATGCTCATGGTTCGTATCACTGAATATGAATAGCATGGTTCTACACTGTATTTCGTTTCTGAGAAGAGTTGAGCTCAGACTCATTTGTAGATGGCAGGTAGCTGCTTTTGGTTCCAAGACTTGAGATTCCAGTTATGTAGAAACATCTGTAAGAACTAATTCTTTACGTATGTATTGAGAGTTGGATTTGTATGGATTTATATGGTTAGGGAAGATCAGAACCCTTATCCTTACTCTTCGAAAAGAAATAGTATGTCCATATAAGAAAAGACTAGGAAAAAGGTTCGTAGCTTAGTTATTAAAGGCACATGGTTTTTTTGTGTGTGTGTATATATGGTGAGCAAGTGTCATAGGAAATACAGGAAGCTACCTTCCATCAAACCAGCCCTTGTCCAATCCATTATTATCAACAGGGAGGTCAATAACTTTTAATAATTTTAGATAGAAGTCTTTTTGACTCCTATTTTGTGAATCCCAAAGGTTAATTCCAGGGGTTTAAAATTTCTACTTACAGATGATGGATTCCAGTAGAGGAGATAATGCGAATAGGTATACATATATGTATATGTATTAGCTCATATATTGAACTGGGTTAGATATGTAGCTCACATTGAACTGTGGAGTTCTTGGTCTCTCTGAGCATGGTTGTTTGCAGACATTTCATTACCCACCTAGGTAACATTAACAGTGTATGTGTGTGGTTTGCTCTTCGTTTATATACAGTAGCTTGCCTTGCCAATTTGGTTGTATCCATGGGGTTTTTTTTTGGTAGTTCCTTGATTAGGGTATTGTTTTCTGCCTGCTTGCCTGGTGTTAATCCTTATCTGGGTTTTGGCTGCTGGGAAGGAAGTATTCTAGTCTTTTTGTTTCCTTTTTTGCATTTATATTGTATCTTTTGAATGTAAATGTGGTTTATCACTATATGTCTATTGATAGTTGAATTGTCTGAATGTCAAGCTTCCAGGAATTTGCTAGCATTTTTGGTCTAATAGGCTGAGTTTCCCAGTTGAAACTGGTTGATTCTGGGAGATTAAGAAATTTTCATCATGTCTTTGACTCCTACTTAGTGTTCAAGGATGCCCTCAGCTAATCTTCTGCCTGCCCGCCCTACATAATAGCTCTTACAGTCCTTGTACAACTACCCAAGTCCTCCATTACCAAAGTAACAACTCAGCCTCTCACAAAAGGAGCTATATAAGAATATTATTCAAATGAATGTAAAGGCACTGCAGCAACACCAAAAAAAGAAAAAAAGACCACCTATACAACATCAAAATAGTCCCATAACTTTATTTAAAGGTGCCTGACTACTCAACCCACTATAGCACAACCAGAAGAAGCTACAAAAGTGGGGAGCATAAGCACACATCAAAAACATCTGAGAAACAACCACCTAACAACTTTCTGTAGCACGTGGCCCAACTACAAGTAGCCCTTAAGCTGTGACGACAGCGTTTTTTACTGGAATTTCCATCACTAGGCGATATGGTCATAAAGCTCAAGATCATGTGAGTGCATCACTAAGCAGTAGCAATCTCTGTAGTTCCCATTGCCATTGTTAAGCGAGGATACTGGATTGTTAAGCAGGCACTGCCTCACAACTTCCTACCAGCTTCCAAGCAAACTCAGTAAGGAAACCAGCAGAAAGTTGTCTGGTAGCTTGCAAGCAGCCCAGCCAGTAGGTAAGTGGCTGCTGCCAGGTGAGAAAGGGAGCAAGAAGATGCATGGATAGCCGGGGAGGCATGAGCGCAGTGGGGTTTGGAGTGGCTACAGCTGCCACCAGGAGGGAGGTTGCCAGGGAGGTTTGTCGTGATCCAGCAAAACTTGGGGAGCGTATGCAAGTAGCAGGGAGGCACAGCACAAATGCTATGGGGCTTGGAATGGTTGCTGCTGGATGAGAAGGGTGGCTGAGGGGTGCTGCCTGAGTGCAAGAAGGCTTGGGGAGGGCGCATGAAGGGCCAGGGAGCTGGACCATAAGCTTAGGGAGGGTGTGTGGGTAGCTGACCTGAGCACAAAAGGCTGAGGCAAGGTGTGCAGGTGGGTGAGGGCTTACTCAAGCAACTTGCAACATTCCTTGCCATCTTCCCCATTGACTTTGTATCCAGCAGGGAAGGTTGCAAATTTTAATAATGTGATTGTGGAACATTTCCAACTGTTATAAATGTGAGCCAGTTTCCAACTACCCATATCGCAATCACATGACTGTGGAGTTGCTTAGATGGCCAGAACTTTGAGTACCGGTTGTTATCACCCCTCATTCAGTGCCATTGTAACTTCCATTGTTAAACAAGTAGTTCTTTATCAAGGGACTACCTGTGAGCCCTCCAAAACATCTTAAGCAAACCAAAAGACCCAATAGCCCAAGAATTAAAAATGAGTCATCTACAATATTCAATGCAAGGACTATAATTGCCACCATGTAGGGCAAATTAACATCAGACAATCAGACAGAAAAAAAATCAAGGAACTATCAAGGAGAATACCATACCCTACCAAAACTGGCAGGGCAAACTACTGTATACACATATGGAGCAAGACCTGCATGTATTCTCACTGATGATGTTACCTAATTGGGTAATGGAATGCCTGCAAGCAAACAACCAAGCTCAGAGAGCACCAAGGACTCCACAGATGATAGACTGCAAAGCTAGAAAATAATTCTTCCTATGAATCTGGAGGACTATTAGAGACAATCATCTAATGTGCCTTTCTTCTTTTAAAAATTATCCTTTCTTTCTTAATTCTGATTTTTAACCATGGTGGGCATTTCAGTGTATTTGCAGTGACTAGACTACATGTAACCCTTTTTCATTTTAGAGGATTTGTCTGACAGTGATGATGTGTTTGCAAAAGAAATCACTAAGTGGAATTCAAATGACTTCCTTGATACTCTGGAGCGACCCAATGAACGGGATGAGGTTCTAGGTAAGAGAAATCAATTCCCATGTTCTGTGACTTCTGCCCCTTTTGATCTCTAGAGTCTGTCATTGGTCTTTTGCCTTTTGTCTCCTTGCACTCAGTGCAATATAAATTTCCTTTGCAGTTGATGTGACTGGAGCAACCAAGTCAGATAGTGATGGTGCCCCCATACCTGGCCCACCAGAGGTGAGGGAACCCATGCCTGAAACACAGCATTCCTGTTTCACTGCCTTCAGCTATTGTGTCCCTAAGCCATTGGAGAGGGCGTGTGATGATTACAGGATTGCTGTTGTCCTGTTCTTAGCCAATTTTTCATGTCCTTGGCTGCAATACGTGGCCACATTTAACTACTCCCCCCTTGGATGATACACACCATCTCCATCAGTAGATTTCATCCTCACAGTGCCTTGTGTATCTTTCCATAGGTTGGCTCAGAAGGGCTGTCTGGGACGTGCCGTATTCATGCCCTTTTCCTGATCCTCCACAGTGGCAACATCCTAGACCAGGGTGTAGGAGAACCAGGCTCCAAACAGGCTGATGTGCATACACTCACTGCTACCTTGGACTCAGTTACCCGGCTACATTTTCCTGAAGCATTGGGGCACATAGCATTACGCCTAGTGCCCTGTCCACCAATCTGCGCTGCTGCCTATGTCCTGGTCTCCAAGTAGGAAGCATGGGTTTTTTTGAGCTGCTGAAGACTTGATGCGAGTAGTGCTATTTGGCTGTCTGCCTGAAGAATTACAGGCACCTAGAGTATGAAGGGGCTTAGTGAGGGCAGTGGTACCTGCTTCAATAGTAATAGGTGTTTTTGTTGTTGTTCTGGGGTCTAGAAAAAATATGAGACCTGTTCTTTGCACTAGCTTGAGTAGAGTAGAGCCAAGTAAAGCTTTTGAAGTATGTGACGTACCACTCAGAGTGAATACCCAAGAAGGTAAAGTGTTTTGGCAAACACTAGAGATTGCTGGGCAGGACTTTCTAAGGAAATTCTGTTCCATCTTTTCAGAATTAGTCTCTCTTCCTTCAGCTGTTCATAGCTCTGGATTTTGGGCTAAACTCTTACTACAGGTCTTAATTTCAATGATGGTTGGCCCATGGCCATTTCTTAAGCTGAATGTGGAGAATGCCTTCTTTTGTCACTGGCACGGTAGATGATTGGTCTTTTAGTCCCCAGACATGTATATTTTAAAAAACGTCATTGGGTGATTATACATGGGAGGTAGTTTTTAGCTCTCTATAAAGACATGCCTTTGTTTTAGATTGTGTCTTGACGTTCCTTTCAACTCGTCTTTCCTAGGCTCAGCCCCTACAGCCATGATGGCGACAGTCTATCCAGTAGCCAAGATCACATCCCACTGGCTGCTTTGCCTCTGCTTGCAACCTCCTCAGGCAGTTATCAGAGTGCCGTGGCAACAGTCATTTCCCGCACCAACCAGGCCTATGCCAGTTTCATCCATTCCCCTGACGGCATGGGCTTCTGTGGCCAGGTTAGATTGCTGGCAATTTTTAGAGCTTGTATAGGAAGTTGGAGGCAGAAATCTAGAACATGTGCCCATATGACCCAGTGGAAAAACATTTAGATCTGCATCTTGTTCAATTTTTTTTCCCTTTTGAAATAGAGCTGTGATGTTTATTGAAAAAGTAATTCAGAAAACTCTGGGATAATACATTACAAAGATCCATTCTTTTTGCAACATTGACGTTTACAAGATGATTGAGACCACTGTAACAATCATAGCAATTGAAGTCTTCAAATCCCTTATGATTTCAAGGTTATGTATTTCCCTGTAACCTTAAGGACTAGGAGCCTATTCCCATCTGACCATGCAATGGTTGTGCACTATGCAGAATTAGAAATATGAAAATTTCTAATTTAATAATTAGTAAATTAGTAATTTTCTAATGCCACGGCTAGCTAGGGACTTCTTGGAGTTGAAGTTCACACATCTTAAAGTTGACAAGTTTGGAAAATAATGCTCTAATTTGCATTATATTTTCCTGATAGTTTTTTTGAACACTGTGCAGAGCAAAGCAATCTTGAATATAAATTCTTGAAGACTTCCTCAGCTACTCCAGTCATAACCATTGTAGAAAATAGGTAGAATATATCTTTTGGATCCTTTCTAGTTTTCTTGAAAATTTGGCAAGAAAAAAATGCTGATGCCTTTAGTTTCTTCTATTAGCAATCCAAGTTTATCTCTCCCAACAGGTGCTGCTGATTGGAGACTGTGTTGGGGGTATCCTGGCCTTTGATGCTCTTTGCCACAGTCATGCTAGTGGGTCAGGAAGTCATGGGAGCAGCCGTCGTGGTAGTATGGTCAGTTCCCGAGCCCTGGGGATAGCTCTCCTTACTTTTGACAATATTCTCCTTCTGAATTCTGAAATGGGAAAATGGATGAATTAATTACATACTGACAAGATGAACTGAAAATAGATGAAGAGGAGAAATATTTTCTTCTGACTTCATTCTAGAGATGAACAGCCCAATTATGTCTGCTCTAGAATATAATGCAGTAGATCAGTCAAGTGTCCTGTTTCTTTTTGGCTGAGGCCAACTACAGGGGTGGATAATATTTATATATATTTATATATTAATAGGGGCAACATTTTGTCATGGTTTGGTTTCCTAAAAGAAACATATTGTGACTATTGAGTTTTATAATGCTTGTTTTGGTAGCTCCTTCACCACCAATTATGGAAGACCGTTCATCAGCTTGCTATTAAATTCTGGAAAATTAATCTGTGTAACTTTCCTGTGGTTTTGATCTACCCTTCTTTGCCTAAAGAAAAGGGATTCTAATTTCTTGAGCAGAAGAGAAACTTCTCAGCACTCCATTGTTTCTTTCCAGAATGCTGATCTCCTGACTCCAGAGACGTCTGTGGTGCGAGATCCACTGCTCAAGAAGCCGGAAACATCGGGGGGGATTGGCCGGGCCAGTCCTGAGCCAGGAGTACTTCCTACTACTCCGAAATACTGTGACAATGTAGCTCCAGAGGGTGACTCTTTACAACAGCAGCAAATCTTGTCCAGGTGAGAGAGTAAGGAATCCAAGGCTATAAAGCCAAGATGACTTACTAGGGATTGGTTTCCAATAATCTGACCTGCTTGTTTGCCAGTAGGGAACAGGAATTCAGTCAAATAGCTCTCAGTCTTCTAACCCTAAAGAGCATACTCTGAGTAGTCTGCTAAACTTTTCTCTAACCCTAAAGAGCATACTCTGAGTGGTCAGCTAAACTTTTCACCCTAAGGAAAATGTAGTAAAATCATGGGTGTCCAGTCTAGAATCCTGAAGAAGTTCCTCAATCTCAACTCACAGAAGCTGATATTAGAATTGCTAATAGTGAGTGATAATGTTGTATTCTGTAATGCTGACAAAGGTGGAAATAAAGAGAAGAAGACGATGACCAGGAGCAAGATGGATGGGTTCAAGTACAGCAGCAATGGCTGCACCATTGAAAGACACAAATGTTTCGGGCTAGGGGAAGATCCTCCTTGAGAAAAATCTGTTTATTTGGTCACCAGGAGGTGATGTTGACTTGATGGCATATAATAAAAAAAACCTGAGAGTGGTAGTTAAGCAACCTATGAAGACTCACTTGTGGTGCTTCATGGGAATCATCCCAAATGATCTCCCTGGAAAGGTAGAATTTTGGAAGAGAGATTCTTTAGTTGTATAAGACGTTGCTGTGGTAATCATGTTGTAAAGATCACTAGAGTTGAGCAGTGTCCAAATCTAAACTAGGCAGAGGTGCTTTGGACCTAACACAGATGCTCTTGCTGTGCTGGGTGGCTGTTCCTTAAAATCCAAGGGCTTACACAACTCATTCACACAATGCTACAGTAAATGTGATCCTCCTGGATTCCCAGTATTCTTTTATCACTTCAGTTCCAAATGCTGTATGTCTATAATTAACAACAAGAAGGATGCTGAAAATTGTAGTTCAGCAACTCTGAATCAACTGGGCTGAAGAAGAAGCTTCTTCAGAAACATTTCTGTCATTAATTTTAATTTCCACCCAATAAGTGTTGTACACTTATTACGTTTCTTCGCTTTATTTTTTCTAATTTTTATTGGTTTTCTGTTTACCATCATGCGTCCTTAGTTTCTTTAGAAATTAAAGTAAATGGACAAATGTGATTTGTTGACTGTTTGGACTTGGTTGGGAGCTATTTGTATTTTCTGGCAGGGACATGACTCCCCTCCCCCCTCTTGTTTTTAGCCTGCAGTCTAGCGTGCCTGCCTCAGAAACAGAAGGAGACCCTCGACGCAGCAGTAACTCTTCATCTTCGTTGGTGGAGACTTTTGAAGGCCCTAGCATGGTTGGGAAGCTGGAGTTTAAAGTGTCTGGTTTTTTCTTATTTGGCTCCCCTCTGGGATTGGTACTTGCACTTCGTAAGACAGTAATGCCCGCCTTGGATGGTATGGAGATTTTTTTTCTTCTTCCATCTTTCTGCATTTCATCACATTTTCTGCTTTTCTCAGCAATTTACACAGTCGTTTGCGTCTTTCAGTGGCTCACATGCGGCCGTCCTGCGAACAGATCTATAACTTGTTTCATGCTGCTGACCCCTGTGCCTCCCGCCTGGAACCTCTGCTAGCTCAACAGTTTCATGCTGTGCCTCCTTTTGGGGTCCCCCGCTATCAGAAATATCCCCTGGGAGATGGCTCGTCCACTTTATTAGGTGAGGAAAAACTGAGAAGGCCAGGCACTAAATAATGCACTGGAAGGAGCTTTGACCTGGGTTTTGTGGCTTCTTTTCTTTTGGAAATATGAAAGTGGGAGGCTGGGGCTATAGTATAAGGGATGGAGGATGTTTGAGATATGGTTCTGCACTTAGGGAACAGCAGAACACAAGATTTGGTTCTCTGGATTATAGTATTACTGAGTACGGTGGTGCATTTGTTTTAAATATACAACACAAAATAAAGTAAAATGCATGTTTTAGGAGACGTTTTGTTCAATAATAAGGGCTTCTATGTTCTCAGCAATATGCTATAAGGGAGCTGAGGGGGAATAATATATAAGGAGGAATTCTTTGAAGTCAGTCCCTTAATTCAATAGAGGAATTTGGTAGAGCAGCCATGTCCCTTTAGCCCTTTGCTGGGAGGATGTCACATGTTCATATTATTTGTAGTTGCTGTATCTATTTCTAAGTGGAAAGGCTCCCAGGGTGGCTTATTTAAGCTGACACGGAAGAAGGGAACAGAGAGGGACAAAGAGGAAAGCAAGCAAAAGGTCAACCACATTTGAAATTGCAATTTGTAAGTGCCTGACTGTTTGGAAGGGAAGAGTTTAGGAAGAGAAGGAGCCTGACAGTGCTTGTTCTTTCATCACTTAGTCGCTAGCCTTGCTTCCTCATTATTATCTTGCAGTAGAGGTATAATAAAATGTTTTCTTCTTGCATTGAAAATCAGCATGGAGCAAGTGGTAAGGGTGTGAAGTAGACATTGCTGAATAATAGATTTCTATTTGTAGGGAATGTTATACAGAGGGGCATAAAATTTCTCATCTCTGTGGTCTGAAGTGATAACCATCACTAATTCTGCTGCATGTGCTGATTGATTGCAGGACCTTCCTGCACTGGAGGCTAACCAAGACAGAAACAAGTTGTGACAGAATCTTTTGGTGTCCTCATGACATTACCTGCTTTGGACCCCTAGCCCATGAATGAGACAGTGTTTGTTAAAGTAGCGTTTCTCCTTTTATGCCAGATCTGTTCAGAAGGAGTTTCTTCTACAATTCTTCCATATATTAATGATCAACCAGCAGCTTTTGAGAGGTTTTATCTGTCAGGGCCAAGGAGGAAGTTTACTTCCTTTCTCAGAATATATATTGAGTCATTTATAATGATAGGAGGGGAATTTCCTTTCTGTTTCTTTTTTAGCCGTCAGCAGTATAAATTAGAAACTTCTGAGTAGAAATGTATAATTTATATTAATTTTACTCCATTTTTTCTTTTAGAGCTATGTTTTAATTACTTTCCTGTGTAATTGATAGAGGTAGATGGAATATGTACATGAAAGGAAATGTACATGTGTGTGAGAGAACTTTTAGAATACTGCATAAATTATGAGGAAATGCAGATGTGCTTCTAACTGGTGACCCCAGTGCTCCTGAGGAATGCTCTGCATTTATCTGCCATGCTATATAGCCTTTTGAGCTTGCCTGCTATGTTCTGTTGTGTTGAGATATCTGCGGAGAGGAAGTTCAGCCAGGAGTATTTCTTGAGGAATTGAACCCTAGAGCGAGAGTAGTATTGTAGGAGAAAGTCCATAGAAACATTACAGTCCAAGAATTGACTACAAACACCAAATCACAGTGTTTATTATAGTTACATATTGCATAATATTATGCATATATTGTATTAACATGTCATTCAGCAGCTCAAGACAGCATATTTTGGCACTCCTTTCCCTCAAATAACCAATTGAATGGGTTGGGCTGAGAGGTGAATGACTGAGCTTGATAGCGACTAGAACTGAGCTTCTCTGATCCTAATCCAGCTCTTCTTCCCACTACATCGCAGGATCCATGTCATGATTGAAACTGTTGCCATATTGCGTGTGTATGAGATGAACATGTATGTGTGTGCACATACTTCCTTTTGAGGAATGGCAACCTTCTGTTGTCTTGCTAAGTTAATTCCCCAAAAGAAAGTATGAGGAATAAAGTTCCAATACAGCGACTTTACAGTTCCAATACAGTGACTTTAGGAAAGGCTGATTCTGCAGTACAGTAGTGGAGGACTGGAAATATGCCATCACTGTGTTCACCTCCGCTTATGTTTATCCTTCATCTAGCCGACGCCTTGCAGAGTCATTCTTCCCTCTTTGTGAGTGAACTAGACCTTGTGACACCACCCACTCCAACAGGTGCATTTGGGGGCTTCTGGAAAGGAAATGAGGGAGCTGCAAGTGACAGCACTGCAACCAGCACCAATGAAGTTGTCAAGAGTGAGTTACTTGCTGCCTTTTTATACTAATTTCCTCAAAACTATGCATCTTTTGTTTATTTTAGTCAGCTTAGTGGGCCATTTGATTATTATGAATCCATTTGCTGATAGGAAAGGTTACCACAGGTTTTCTACATTTAAAAAGCATTATTTTCTTTTAAAAATTCTTATTTTTGGCAGGCTGAGTCCTGTTTTAATTGCTTTAGGTGTTACAAATAATAAATATTAGAAAATTTGTCATCTAGTTATTTAGTTGAAGCACTAGAAAGTTATATGTCTTTTCTGTGTCTCTTGTATCCCCGATACGGGTGTATAAAGCTGTTCTTTCATGTCAGCCGTTCAGAATGAACTGCCTGCTCCTTGAATAGATTCATTGAAGATTCAGACAGAAATCTGAACAAAGGCTCTTGTTTCTGTGAAGCAAATGAGTACATTTTGCAAAGGTTGCAATTTACTCGGGTGCCAAGAAAATACTTGTTCATTGAGTGGAAAACCCAAATTCCACAGTGTTGCCATAGTTTGGCCACACTGGGCCACTTTATGTCACTTCTGGAGTGCTCAGAAACATCCAAGAGCCATTATGAAGATTAAGTTCTGGGCAGAGCTGGGGCACTTCAATTTCTGGCCACTCGAACTGAGTGTTATAAAATAGCTTTAAAAGTTTCTGCAGAAGTTTTGATAACTAGCATCAAGCTAGATATGATGTTAAAAGAATATTTGCATTAGGTGTGTGAGGTTTGTGTGTTTCTTTTAAACTCCAGTCATAGCCTTAGCTCCAGTCATAGCCAACTCCAGTAAGAGCCTTGGTGGTGCAGGCTATTAAGCGCCTAGCACTTAGTTACAGCTGCCTGCAATTAGTGCAGGCTCGAATCCCACCAGGCTCAAGGTTGACTCAGCCTTCCATCCTCTCGGGGTAGGTAAATTGAGGACCCAAGATTGTTGGGAGCAATAAGCTGACTTTGTAAAAATGTCGCTTAGTAATAAGCAGGCATATACAATGGAATGAAGGCTATTGCTGAGCGCATTGGGTTGTGCTCCAAACATTGTAAGCCGCCCTGAGTCTCCGGAGAAGGGCGGCATATAAATATGAATAAAAATTAAAATATGAATAAAAAAATAAAAATTAGGTGGAGGTGAGGACTGACGTGCATCAAAATTTAATCATTAAAAATAAGGCTATGGCTTTCATTGAGGGAGCCCAGTGGAGCAATAGAATATTGAATTCCTTCGCCACATCTGTACTAATGCTTAGAAATTAATGCTAATTGCCCTTTTAGGCAACCGCAGCTTAAAATTAAAAATGTATTTAATGGCAAGTGCCCTTCGATCCTTGAGTCTTTTGTGATTTGGGGTGGGGGAACAGGATAAATTGAAAAAATATTCATTAGAGTGTTTGTGAAACTGTTCACCAGCTGCTGTTGAGGTGAGATTTCACTTAGAGTCACCTCCTTTGGCTATTGCTTCCTTCTGCTTTTATTAAACACATAGGCAGCATTAACTTGCTGAAGAGAAATAGATGTTGCGGTATTTACTGTACGTTACCTTGGGAATGAGCTTCCTTGCTATAATTCTGTTCGAGCATATGTCACAACATGGATATGGTTTGCTGCTAGTCAGTATTGTCCCTAACCTTCTGGAGAAGTCAATAATCTCCCACGTTGTGACTTTATTCATGTATCTTGATAATAGCTATTGAAAAGACATGTTTTGCTGGCTTTTTTTAATGCATTGTTCATTTCTGTTTTGTCAAACATTTTGAGGTCCTGGTCAGTGTAATGTAATGCTTCTATCTTGAGTATACTAATATCTGCAAAGGACTAATTGCTTTGATGGATCCACTATATCTGTATTAATATTTTAAAGTTTTTATATAGCTGTATAAGATGAAAGATATGATGCATTAACGCACACGGGGGGGAAATTCCTCCACTGTTTCTTTTTCAGGGAGTGTTTTCCCTTGTATTTTGTATCTTTATATCATTTTTAAGGGCAAAATATAGAGAAATATTAGAGAAGGAAAGCAGTCAAACATGCCAAGGACCTTGTTACCCATTTTACAGGAAAAAGGGGGGGGAAAGGTAGGGGCACCTTCATGAGATGGTGCTAATATGATTTCTCCTCCCCTTTGGTCTAGTTCTGGATCGTTGGTGGGGTTCAAAGCGCATCGACTACTCTCTCTACTGCCCTGAGGCACTCACGGCCTTTCCCACCATCACCCTGCCTCACCTTTTCCATGCCAGCTATTGGGAAAGTGCTGATGTGGCTGCCTTCATCTTACGCCAGGTGGGCTATTGCAAGCAAGAGAGAAATATAAGTGTGTACGTGCTGTGGAACTGGTTCTTTTAATTGCTTGATTTGACCAGAGGCAACTGAGGGAGCTTCCCTCAAAAGCAGCTTAAAGATGATCTGGGATTGTCTTTTAGGCTGTCAAGCAAAGTATCTAGGTCAGAGGTCTCCAAACCTGGCTACTTTGAGGCTTGTGGATTTCAACTCCCAGAATTCCCCAGCCAGCATGGCTGGCTGAGGAATTCTGGGAGTTGAAGTCCACTAGTCATAAAGTTGTCAAGTTTGGAGACCTCTGAGCTAGATGTATCCCTGTGATATCCTCATACTCTTGTATACTTTGTTAAATTGCAAAAAGGGGAAGAGTATTTCTCATGAAAAAATAAAGGAAGGAATTTTCTCACATTATTGAGTTGGAAATATATTGGCTCGTCTGCTGACCATGGCGAAAATTGCCTTTGAAATGATGCAGGATCCTCCTTTGGAAGGGTCTAAGGGAGAAAGCATACAAACGGAGTGTGCTTTGGAGGCTAAATTTTACCTTGACAGGTCAGGTCTAGATGAGTTCTGAGACTCAGAGTTAGGCTGCTAAACGATGTGCTTAGATTTCCAAACATCCTACACTTAATTCTTAGCATATCTCCATCTAAAAGTGAAAGACCTTTTGTCTGAGTTCCTGGAGAACTGAAAAAACACAGCAGTACAGAGAGTCCTCAGCCTAAAGCAATTCATTTGGTCACTGTTCAAAGCAGTCAATGGCACTGAAAAAGGTGACTTATGACCGCTTTTCACCCTTCCGGCTGTAACAGCATCGCCATGGTCACGTGATCATCATTTGGCCACTTGACAGATGGCATGTATTTACAACAGTTTCAGTGTCCTGGGTTCAAGTGATCCTCTTTTGACAAGCAAAGTCAATGGGGGAAGCCAGAGTCACTTAACAACCGTGTTACTAACTGCAGTGATTCACTTAACGGTGTGTGGCAAGAAAAGTTGTAAAATGAGGCAAAGTTCATTTAACAAATATTTTGCTTAGCAACAGAAATGTTAGGCTCAATTGTGGTCCCAAGTCAAGGATTATCTGTGGACCAACTGCCCCTAGGTTTTATTCCAGTGCCCCCTTGTAAGACACACGATACGCATCCCACTCTACTCTGCTAGCAGAATTTTTATTTCTCCTTCCTATTTTCTAATTTAATAAAAGTATAATTATCAGTGGAAATCTTTTTAAAGTCATAATGCCTTTAGTATTTTCCCTATCTTTTCTTGAATCTCAAACAGGAAAAAAAATGTTTTGCAAGCAGGAAAACGCTTGCCGGGGGGAAGAGGAGGAGAAGGCCTGTTTTTCTGCTTTTCTGCATACACCCACACAAGTATAGCCTTCAATATGCATGCGATTTTATATTTAAAGTTAGATTCTGCTGTGTGTAATTGCAGGTGTGGAATATACTGTAATTGCACAGGCCGTTACAGGGCATAAAACCGCTGCACAATTTCCCACCACTCACAGAATTACAACATTTCACTTGGCTTTATTTTGAAGCCAACATTTGTTTATAACTCTACAGGTGTTCATGCAGCTATGCATTGCACCAACAAAGAAGCAGATTTTGTGAATACCCCTCTACTTACTGCATTATGCTGCGCCTTTTGGCATCGTTGGGTATAATAAAACATCAGTGACCTTTAAAACTTTGGCTGCTTCTCCCAAAATTGCAATTTTGTACATTGCTATGTGGCCCTTAATTTTGTATTGCCCATTATAGATTAAATGCCATATTCATTAATTCAGCAAAAACTGCATTTGGAAAAATACCAGAAAGCAGTGCCTCAGAGATAATACGGATCCCAGCACTCTTCTGCCAAGGCTAGCAGAACAGAGGTGGTATTCAGCAGGTTCTGACCAGTTCTGGAGAAGTGGAAGCGGAAATGTTGAGTAGTTCAGAGAACTGGTAAATCCCACCTCTGACTGGAGATTTTACAGATTTTAGCCCTGCCATGCCCACCAAGCCACGCCCACAGAACCAGTAGTAAAAATATTTGAATCCCACCACTGGAGCAGAAGCCTGGCAAAGGTGCTTGCCTTGTCCACTTTTGAAGCAATCTAAGTGCTGAAAATTAAGGAATTGTTCCCTTTAAATACTGGCTACATGTTAACATAGGGCAAATCTGGAAAGCGGTCTTTTTGCTTGGTTATTTTTCAAGGCCTAGAATTTACAGTCTCTGATTGCAGGTGATTGAGACGGAGCAGCATCAAGTGACTGAAAATGAGGAGAGTTCAATCTACAGCCCAGCATTTCCCCGTGAAAAATGGCAGCGCAAACGCACGCAAGTGAAGATCCGGGTACGAACCTGCTGTGGCTTCTCTGAGCCTTTTTTTGGGGAGGTGTCTTTTTTTCCCCCTTTTTAAATTTTTTTTCAGCGCACATATTGATGTCTGTCTGAGGTTGCTCTACTGGCTTTGTAGGAAGATACACAATCTGATCCTATTTATTTTCCTGGGTTTCCTGTCTGAGCAGGGGGTTGAACTAGAGGACCTCCAAGGTCCCTTCCAACTCTGTTACTCTCTTCTCTTCTCTTCTCTTCTCTTCTCTTCTCTTCTCTTCTCTTCCCTTCCCTTCCCTTCCCTTCCCTTCCCTTCCATTCCATTCCATTCCATTCTACTCTATTCCATTCCATTCCATTCCATTCCATTCTATTCTGTTCCATTCTATTCCATTCCATTCTATTCCATTCTATTCTGTTCCATTCCATTCTGTTCTATTCCATTATATTTTCTGCTCATAATGTTCCTGAATCCATCACCAGTGTTGATCTCACTTTGTTTGCCTTTAACTCTCCTCAACATTAGAACAATCATTTTGATTTTGAAGGAACCACATACTGTTGTTGCAATCCAAAATCTGATTCTACTCAGGTAATATTATTTGTGTAATGCATTAGGTTTTTGTTATTGAATGGGAGAGTAACTTCACTTTCATAACATCTTAAATTTTTCTAGGTTCAGGTTTGGCCCCTGAAATGAATTAGCAGCAAGCTGTTATGGGGTGTGATGGTTGTGAGCACTGATACCTAAAACACAAGCTATTGGCAAATTAAATGTAAGGTCATAGTGCTAAATGTAGGATGAAAATTCATTCACTCATAGTACACAAAACTTGATAAGCTGCTTTCTTTCGTGGAATATAATGGTGGTTATTTTATTACTTGGAAAAACTCAATACAAGATATCTCTATAATTCCTATGGCAGCTGATTTTACTATAGCCTTATATAGTTAATCAAATTGGCACAACCAAGAAAAAGAAGACCCATTCAGTCCCACAAATGACCTCCTAATGCAGCTAGAGGAACAGATAGCTATTATGTAGTAAGATTCTCCTGCCTGCTCTAAACAACTCTTCGTTGTTGCATGAGTTCCGTGCGTGAGCTGGGATTCAAGGTATTTAAATTCTCCAACCAGCTCTGTTGCAATCTCATTGCAGTCATCCATTTCTTGAGAAATTCTTCCCTTGTCCAGTTTTGCAATGATCAGGTTAATAAATAATGTCTGGCTTTTTGTTTCCCAGAATGTTACAGCAAACCATCGTGCCAGTGATGCGATTGTGTGTGAGGGACGACCCCAAGTCCTTAGTGGGCGCTTCATGTATGGTCCACTTGATGTGGTAACTCTCACTGGAGAGAAGGTAACCAAGGTTTTAATTCTAGGGTTGATTTACCAGGACAAGTGAACACTAACGAACCTTAGCAAGCAGCATCATGTGCTATAATGCATGTAAACATGATGCTGGCTTGTGAATGGCTGTTCAGTCTTTTAAGGTACACCACACCTGGAAACCAATGTCATGTGGGCTATTACTACTTTTATTGTAGCAGTTGTAGCAACAGAAACTTGGAAGTCTGAAGATTCCATGTGAACGAGGGAGGGGTTTTACTGAGATTTTTTTTTTTTTAATTACATTTATATGCCGCCCTTCTCCGAAGACTCAGGGTGGCTTACAATTTCTGGGATACAACCCAGTGTGCTCAGCAATAGCCTTCATTCCATTGTATATGCCTGCTTATTACTAAGCGGCATTTTTACAAGGTCAGCTAATTGCCCCCAACAATCTTGGGCCCTCAGTTTACCTACCCCGAGAGGATGGAAGGCTGAGTCAACCTTGAGCCTGGTGGGATTCGAGCCTACAGTAATTGTAGGCAGCTGGATCTTAAGAGCAGGCATTTAACAGTCTGAGCCACCAAGGACTCTTAGGTTTGCTTAGGTTATTTCCCTGGAGCTCAGGCTCTTTTTATCTGACCGTTGTCTTGGTGGTGGCTCTTCCTCCAGTCCTTCAAGGCAGAAGGAGGAAGAACTGATAGTGGACCAAGGGCAAGGCTTTCCTGGGACTAAGGAGGAGAACAGAAAGAAGTAGGGTTGCAACTACAAATTTAAAGCTAAGCCAGGACCATGGGATAGAATGTGGCCTCCAGAGGGATTCTTAGGTTTGCTGGGAAAACTTCCCTAGTTCTTGTGTTTAAGTGACCGAGACACCTGCCTTGTTGCCAGGAGGCCTACTATAGAACAAGTTTTCAAATCAACTCAGTGCGAATTCCTCATTTCTCTGGGGTTAGAGTTACGTCGAAGTCATTAATGATGGGAGCCTGGCGGTCATCCATAATATGAGCTAGCAGTCTAAAATGAATTGGGGGAGGGAGGGCTGGGGAGGAGAGGCTAAAGGAAGCCTTTCACATTAAAATTGTGGTAGACAGCAAGTGTTGTATCCTAAGAGCAGAAAATAATGTGCAGACAAAATGGAGTAGATGTAGTTGGGGTTGTAATGTGAAAACTCCACAGACTTTTGAGAAGGCAAAGAATAGACGTTTTCCAGAAGGACGGAAGTGTAAGAAAAAGGTAGTAGAAATGTATAAAAAGTATAGAATTTTGCCTACCTCCTTCAGAGGAATGAATATGAAAAGGTTATAAGTAGAAAATGGATTTTTAAAAGCCAACTTAATAAGATGGGAGTGAAGGAAGGCTTTGTGCTCTCTCCTTTCCCCATAATAACAGCTGTAATTTAGCAATTTCAAGGTGTTATTTGTGGCTATCAGTGCCGTATAACAGTATATGCACGGTGAGCACTGCCTTTATCTTTCTTTACAGGTTGATATCTACATCATGGCACAGCCATTGTCAGGGAAATGGGTACATTATGGCACAGAAGTGACAAGTGGTAGCGGAAGACTTTCTTACACCCTTCCTGAAGAGAAGATGCTGGGCATTGGCATGTACCCTATCCGTATGGTGGTGAGGTGAATGCATGGTAGATCCTTTCCTGTGCTTGATCTTTTGGGCAGCCTCCTCTGTGCCAGACATTCTCTTCTTCTATCCAGGAAAGCCACAACATACGCACATGCCCATAATGCACTACAAAATTATTTATATTACTAGCACTTGATTGTGGGATGTGATCCTCTGGAACAGAATGGTTCGAATTTGGCCTTGACAACTATTTAGCACACAGGTTCAATTGTTACAATCCAGTTGCCTGCTAGTGAAAGTAAGCAACTGGTGTCTCTTTAGACGTTGCTGAACTGCAATTCCCAGCAGCCCCGATCAGCATGGCCGATGTGGGGGGTGCTTGGAGGTGTACTTCACCGCAGGATCTCTGCAGGTTTAGAATTAATAGTTGAACTGCTCGGCTTTTTCCTTCTTTGGTTTTCTACACTATAGCGGGGTGGGGAAACCACCCTCACTTGCTTCTATCTTCATGGCTTGTTTGAATGCAGAAGTCGAGCATTTCTGATTCTGAGTGCGTAGGAATATTTGCTTTTGGGCTGACACCTTTCTGTCTCTCCACAGAGGTGATCACACCTATGCTGAATGCTTTCTGACAGTGGTAGCTAAGGGCACACCTTGTGTCGTCTTTAGTATTGATGGCTCCTTCACAGCTAGTGTCTCCATTATGGGCAGTGACCCCAAGGTGCGAGCAGGTGCTGTTGATGTAGTAAGGTAGGTGAATACCCCTCCTCAGAGACTCCTTGTATTTCTTTGAACCAACTGATCTATTGTTTCTCTTAAGGTTTCCAAAATCTGTGCCAGGACTACAGAGAAATTCTGATATATGTTACATTCCTCAACTGAGTTACCCTCTAGAATGTTTCCACATTCTGTAAATTTTTTTCTCCCAATACGTAGCCTAATTATTTTTTCCATTAAGTGCAAATATTTTTTAAAAGATTTTTAATAAGTAACACAGTAACAGAAAAGCTATTTAAAGCACCAACTGGAAATAGTTCTGCTGTTTTTCTTCACACTTGCCAGCTTCCATATTTGTGCTTGCCAACGTGCTGTCAAAATGGATTTCTTGGAAGAAGCTTTTGTTAAAGCAACTGGATTTATTTTTCTACTTTAAAAGTAGCATTCCAACTATCGCTGTTCTTTTTATGAAAAATGAAGAGAGAAGCATGTCTGCTGACTTTCTCAGCTTTAGTAAACAGTCTGATAGTTGAATATTAATAGTGTTTTCTATGAATCACACTGGACTCATACCAACATTATATGCATTTGTTACAGAATGCAGATTCTTTTTCTTGTTTTCAATATCATTATAGTTAACCAAATGAAAAGATGTCTTTATATAAACTCCAAATTAAAAAATGAAATTTATTGCAGTGAGGGAGAATTCCTCTAAATGTTGGACCACAAATTGTAGATTTCGTAGCCAACATAGCAAACTCAATGATATCAGGTTGCTTTAAGGCAGGGGTGGACAACTGTAGCCCTTTCCCCACCTGTGGATTTCAACTTCCAGGATGGTGGCTCAGGAATTGTGGGAGTTGAAATCCACAGGTCATGAGGGGGTCATCCAGGCAGTCCTTGACTTACAACCATTCGTTTAGTGACCATTCAAAGTTACAATGGCACTGAAAAAAGTGACTTACAACTATTTTTCACACTTAACAACTGTTGTAGCATCCCTGAAATCACACAATCAAAATTTGGACATTTGGCAACTGACTCATATTTATGATAGCTACAGTATCCAAGAGTCACATTCTGACAAGCACAGTCAGTGGGGAAGCCAGATTCACTTAACAATTGCAGTGATTCATTTAACAACAGTGGCAAGAAAAGTTGTTAAATGGACCAAAACTCACTTAACAACTGTCTTGTTTAGCAATGGAAATTTGGGGCTCAGTTGTGGTCGTTAAGTTGAGGACTGTGCCTGTAGTTGCCCACACCTGCTGTAAGATATGGGTAGCAGCCATGGAGGGGATTTGTGCAGACTCACCATGGGAGGAAGATGAGCCACTCAATAACTCCTCACCTCACAGTAACTTCTGTTGTTCAGTGTCAGTGTACCATGAAGGAAGGTACTAGTGATAACTATTCCCTCCCTGTCCTGTTGTGACTTTTCCAGAGGCAAGACATGTTTATAATCTGTCTCACTAGTATTATTTGAACATGCATTGATGGATCCTTGGTCTGGTGACTGAACAGGGCGTTCTTTAAGGAACTGAGAGGCAAAACTGCTATAAACACAGCATGCCCTTTTGTTACAGCTTTGTCATAATTAGGCCCCACAATCACTCCTAGTTAGAGTTCTATCTTCATACTCTAGGTAGGGGCAGGCAATTTAGATGTTATGAACTACCACTCACGTAACCCTTTGCTAGAGTTATGGGAGTGGCTAGGGTTGAAGGTGCTAAGGAGAAGTAACCTGAAATATTTGGGGAAGACCGGGTTTTTAGTTTGTTTTCCAGGGATAATTATCTTTCCCTCTGCTTTTATAGGCATTGGCAAGATTCTGGTTTCATGATCATCTACGTGACAGGGCGTCCAGACATGCAGAAGCATAGAGTGGTGGCTTGGCTTACCCAGCATAATTTCCCACATGGCATTGTCTCTTTCTGTGATGGCCTCACGCATGACCCTCTTCGCCAGAAAGCTGCCTTTCTACAGAGCCTTCAGCAAGAGGTACGTAACCGCTTGTGTTCTTAAACAACCAGGAGAGGTATACAATGGAGATTCTACTCTGGTATAACTGAGGGGGCTTGTGGAAAAAGCTGGAGGAGTACCACCACAGGAGAAAGAGAAGTGAGGGAACAGTGGTGCTGAGGTGGCATAGTAGAGCCCAACTCTCAGAGGAACAGCTTTCCCTGTTACAACATTCTACATTGCTATAACATTCTGCAGTGCAGGCCTCATTGCCTTGCTTAGCTGGGTGGCATACGGAAGGGAGACTTTTCTCACATTGCTGCCAGGTCAGGCTGTGTAACTCTGGAGGTGGGTTGGTCCATCATAATCTGAAGCGTGTTAAGTGTAAGGTATAACATACGTGTGTAACAGAGCATTAATTTCACCAGGTTTTGGGTGGTTAATTAGTGTTAATACTCACTTTAATGTATGGATTTGGTACTTTCTGTATTTTAATTATTATGGCACTTGTATATTTGCATGAATGGGGTTTAATTCTAAAATGCCTTTGCTTATTTCTTGTAGGCAGAGGTCACTATTGTAGCTGCATATGGTTCCACCAAGGACATCTCAGTTTATAGCTCTTTAGGGCTCCCTTCATCCCAGATCTATATTGTGGGTCGGGCAGTGAAGAAACTGCAAAGCCAGTGCCAGGTATGGAATTGGCTCAGCTACTGCCCTGCCCAACTAACTGAGGGACTGAAATGTGCAAATAACCACATTGTGATAAGCTCTCCCCACGCTCCGCAGAGGCTGCGGCTCATTCAGAAATGGGTGGGCTGGGTAAAAGCAGGCATTAACTGCCTTAACCTTTTCCCTTGCAGTTCCTTTCAGATGGCTACGTTGCCCATCTTGCCCAGCTGGAAGCAGCGTCCCTCGCCCACTCGCCGAAGGGAACAACAAGGCCCACCTTGGGCAAAGGCAGTTATGGCTGCCCTGCTCCTGTCGACTTCCTGCGCAAGCAGAGCCAGTTGTTGCGTTCTCGGGGACAGAGCCAGGTGGAACGAGAGGGAACTGGAAGTGCCCAGCCTCGAGCCAAAATCCGGAGTGTCAGTCTGAAGCTGGAGAGTGAGGAGTAAACCCAAGAGGGAAAGTCTCTGCATTTTCTTACTTGCAGCAGCTGATGCTCGGATTGGGCCTGTAGAGGCCACAGATGGGAGAGGAAGAAGCTAAGAACACCATGCAGATAGAGAGGGAGGGAGGGAGAGAGAGAGAGAGAGAGAGGGCCCTGCCTTGCTGAGGCCAGAAGCTGGCAGACAGTGCCGCTAGAACAAGGAGGAGAGAGCTTCTGTACAATCCCAAAAAGTGTTCCGTTCCCATTGGTCCCGGGTCTTGGCTTCTGTTTGTGGTCTTCATTGACCTGCAGTACAGCCCAGTGTTCCTGAACTCATGCCCCCTAGGGATGGGTGGAGGGGAAGGGCACAATGGGAATCCATTCATATTCTCCCCTTATTTAAACCGTGCTATGTTGTTTGTGAATTCTTTTTTTTCAGAATGTGAGGCCTGTTAAGGCTGGGTTATGTCCATTCTCCCAGCCTGTTTATAGATGAGGCAGTGGCCCCCATAATTTCTCAAGTCTTCCCACAATCCTCTCCAGTTTAAGGTAGGGTGGATGGTTCAGAAAAAAAAAAGCCTATATCTATATATCTATATATCTCCATATATGGATTCCAGCATGGCCATTTCACTTCCGAGGCTGAGCGCCTTGCTCCAGCCTCTACTTCAGTTCTCAGCCTTCATCCTGCCTATTCCTTGTAGGTCGTTGGATATCTGCATGATACTGCCTTTCTGTGCATGTATTGTGTCCGGAATGAGAGCACAGGAGTGTCAGGTTTAAGGATGAATCTGTACTTCCTTTCTGGATATTTGGGGGTGGGAGGGGGGTGGGATTTGTTTCACAGTGTCCGAATTGCTGGGAAGTAGAGAGGCAGAAAGAAGAACCCTGCTTTGGAGGACTTATGGGAGTTTACGTTCTTTCAATGTGTTCACAAAACAATAAAATTTAAGTATTAAACATTGCAGATGTCTTGAAGCAGTTGGGATTTCTAGTTCAACATTATTTTAGGTAGGGATGAATGCTTCTAAACAGGAAAGTAAATTCTGCCCCACTGATCTAAATGAGGGAGCGAGTGTGTGTGTGTTTGTGTAAAACACTAAAGCAATAGCAAAAGGTTGGAGCTTTAAGGAGGAGCTCACTTTCGCTTCTCTTTCTTTCTGCACTGAAATGGGAAAGGTAACAATCATTCCCAGCCTCCCCATGAATACTGAGAAAAGGAGAGAGACTTTTTCTCTATCAAAGTACATCTAAACTTTGCCCAACCTGGTAGCTGCTGAACTGGGTGTGGTGAACAAGTGCTTATCTAGAATTACTTTGCAGTTCCCCAACTGGAATATGAAAAAAAAGATAGGTTTAAGTACTGAAGCCCTAATTTTCCAATGAAATATACAAACATAGAGCGGATGTATAATTGTTATGCGATTACAAAAGCCATATTGGGGAAAATTGTTAGCAAAATGTAAAAGATATCCCTTAAAAAAAGGCTAAGCTATAGATTCTTGAAATTAAATGAGAAACTCAAAGAAATCTCCAGCTGATGAATTTATGTACCACTAAGATGGGATGGATGCTAACTGAAGTAGATGAGTTACTGGTACACATTTTCATGCACACAAAGTACTGCATCCTGACACATAAAATCCATGTATAAATTTGCATGGATCAATAATGCATCATTGTCAGCACATTTAACAATAAAAATAACATTTCTTAGCAGAATATGACTGACAACATATGGCCTTTGTTTTTAAGTGTTCGGTTTGTTTTCTCATATTCTAAATTCTGCTTCAATATTAGGAAAGTGTGCCATGAGGATCCATATAAGGAATTCCCAATTTCAGTACAATTTGAAATAATTTCTCTGTTCATTATTATGAGATTCAATATATTCATTTAAATATTTCAGTTTCAAGACAGGTTGATTGCTTCCCCCTTTGAAACAGACAACGTTAGCTTGTGTTGTTTGCTTTTTGACATGCTACTTGGATGGACTATACCTGTACATACCTTTCCCTGGCATTCTGTACCAATTCTCAGGTAAAGACCTATTGTATAAGCTACCAGGAAGAGAATGTATAGCCAGTCACCATGAAATAAAATGTAAAATGTTATTGGGTGAGTGGGGGAACACTGTGACAACACCAAAATCTGTGACTCACCTGTTCTACTTCACTGCCTGCCTGCCATTTCCTCATTGTGGTTTCTGAGATTCAACCATTTGAGCTCTCTGCAGCATTGATGTGATCTTCCAGAGCTCAAGATAGCTTTGCTGGCACAACTGTCAGAAAATTAAAAAAGAAATGAAAAAAAAAATGACCTCAAAAATTAAAGCCAAGAAGCCATGATTCAAGCCATAAGCCATGATTTGCAGCTAGATGAGCTCCTTATTGGAAGGTAAAACTAGGGATAAGTTCTCATCACAACCTTTGCTGCGCTACTAATCTATTTCTAGATCTTGAGCTAGTACTAGTTCTAGAACAAGCAAAAGTTCATTCCGTCCTGACATTTTTGGAGCTTATGCAGCTATCTTACTTCTTTCACAGTAATCGTCTCTGGAATCAATCCTATGTTCTCTGTCTCTGGGAAAGGATGAGCAAGTTCATCTTCGGGAATCTCAGAAGAGCCATTTCCAATTTTTCCCAAATAAACTAAATTAGTTCAGGTGACTATAGGAAATTTCTGGAAGCTGTTATTTCTGCTAAAGGAGGTAGTACAAAGAGTTGAGTGAACAGAGGTACCAGGCTTCTGCACCAGCCGTATTCATTTTAAACCTTTAAAACTGTTGCACATTAAAAGTATGTATTAAATTTAGCATAAAGATGCTTAACTGTATTACATCGAGATTTAAGTGAATTTCTGTTAGGAGTCACTGAAATCTGCAGTTTGATCATGGAGGCTGTGAATAAAAGGCAGCCAGGATGATGGATTCTAGCCTTACAATTTACACGCATCTTGTATATGAATTCTGTTACCATGAAGAGAAGAAAGCAGTTGAAACATTACTGTGCTTAACAGAAAACTGGCATTGTTGGGGCATGGAAAGAGAGAACATCTAATCTTTCAGCAGACTATTCTTTTTCACAATTAATCTCTGAAGTGTAGTCATTATCATCTTGAGGGCAGATGTCAATATAAAACAGCATAGAATATGTCCTATATGTCTAGGGAGATTTGCAATCTTCAGGTCACGGTTGTCCCAAAGGTACTTTTTTTCCCCAAAAAGGAACTCTGATTTCTTGTATTTTTTCCCCCTTTTTTTCCTTTGAAAACATTCCGCTCAAGAATCCTCAGTTCTGAATTGAAGATGAGAAACCAAACATTTTCCCCCCATCCCCACCCCCCAAAAAAGTCCAGTTGCCTTTTGGGGGGAAAAAAGCACTTTTGGGACAATATGTCTTAATGTTTCAGTGACAGGCTATAGAATGCATTTGGTATGAATTTCTATAGATTTAGAGATTGTAAGCAACACTCTGCCATTGGCAAATGTGTATCTTTAGTAATTTTAATATGTTCAACTTAATTATTAAACCTTATGCTGTGTATTAAAATTACTAGCTGCCACGGAAAGGGGGATAGAAATCTAAGAAAGATGGAGTTTGAACAAGTAGCTTCTGTGTTCATATGGCTGGCCAGTGTGATTTTGCATGTTCTCAGTTCCTTTTTCCCTCTCTCTGTCACCTACTGTGTTTTTTGTCATCTTTGTTCAGAATACAGCTTCTCCTCCTGATTATTTTATTTACATAAAGGAGAAGTGAAAGCAATGACAAAAAAAGTAACAAGAGGATCAGGACACCAAAGGCTGTCTGAAATTATGTTTCTAGTACACGTCCGATCTAGTGTATAGCAGTCATCATTAATCTTCAGAGGCAGTCCTCTGCCTCTCTTTTTTTCTATTTAAGGAAGAAGTGGACTTGGCCCACTAGTTGAGCCAAGTGAGTTGTGCTATAGGGAGATTGGCTTATGTGAGACTCTCAAGGAGTTCACCCAAGATTTGAACAACACCAGTGACAAATGAGGTGACATATTCTCCAAGTGCCTACAGGAAACTACTTATATCAAGTGCCTGGGTTGCATCATTTTAGTTTGTTGCCCCTCCTGCCAGAAGTTTGTAGCAGCTATTAGTCTGAAACTCACCAAAGGGTGATCTGTCTCTGAAAAGACTTAGAGATGCCTCCTTCAAGGAACAAAACATCATATCCAACATAGAGCCTGTTGCAAGATACAAATTAAGGACAGGCCTATGATCAGTACAACAAACTGGAGGCCCTGAGACACTCGAGTTGAGTGCAAGCTTCTTCTAGTTTTTGGGGTGCTTCAAGACAAAACACCCATGTCATTCATTGCCTCCATGGATCTTACCTCAGTTAGCGCAGGGAGAGAGACTTTTACAACCAGCAAAAACTGAAAATTGCACACTGTTGAAAGAACCTTTGCTAGTGAAATTCCTACTGAGTGCAGCAATCTCTTAACTTGACCTTCCACCCAAGCCTGCTGCATCTTGGAGTAATCCAGCTAGCAGAGCTGAGAGAGCTTAAACCCCCCTTTTCCCCACCTTAACTAAATCTCTGTTGTGCACCCAGGTCAGTGCTTTCATCCAAAATTAAATTCTGGATAATAGGTGTTTCCAACAACAGATGTGACTATAAAAAAATAGAAGCTTAGGTTGCAGAGTTAAACACTTTTGACATTCAAATAGCACAGCAGGTTCCTTGCTGGATAATTTTAAGAATGTCTTTTTCACTTTCCTGCTACCTCTGAGCTTTCTTGCAATGAAACAATTGAAGGTACCCTCAATAGAAACAACAGGCTCTGAAGAGCCTATTTATCCCTATTATTTTTATCTCATGCCATCAAAACATAAATAAAATGGATCTTTGATGTTTCTTCATTAGACCTTATAGATTGAATCTTAGTGATTAGGTTTGCTTTTGAATTTTAAAATACAAACTGGAATCAAATCATGCCTTTTGAATATTCAGTTTGATTAACGGAATCAAATTAAGGCAGCTAAGCCATATAAGAATTTTGCATTGATTTATTTGATGATCCATTTTTTTTCTTTTCTTGGTTGTCATTTTTCAAGAGTTTTCTCCAACATTAAATACCTAGTCAATTTCTAATATGTGTCACAATTCTTATGGAGGAGAAGAACACAGCAGCAATTTGGTTTTATTTCCACTGTATATATAAGTATGCACATAACACTTGCCTCCTAAACCCTGAGCCCAAATAGCAATAGCACTTAGACTTGTATACCACATCCCTCTCTAAGCGGTTTACAGAGTCAGCATATTGCTCCCAAGTATCTGGGTCCTCATTTTACCGACCTAGGACGGATGGAAGTGTGAGTCAAATGTACTGTTACTCAGTATTTTTTGCATACAGATATAGATATGCAACCTACCCCTATGGTTAAAGCTATTGTGAAAAGCACATAGTTTACTAAAATGTTTTCATGTTATTCCAGCACCATAACTAGCAGGGAACTTTCAAACAGAATGAAGGAATGGTACTTTCACAGCAGGGGTGACTTCTTCCCATAATATCTGCTATTTCCCCACCCCCAAAGTTCAAATGATCAAAACATGGACTGAAAATACAGATGGAGGGAGTTGTTAATAATTGCGTGTGTGTAGATATGTATACATATATGTATGTGGAATAGTGATAGTGATAGGGTTTAGAAAGTTATCATTATTCCAGAAGCTCTGTTCTTAAACTAACAGATACTACCTGTGGTCTTTTAAAAAACAAACCTACTGTGTCGTATTGGTTAGCAAATGGTGGGAGAACTGTCTGGTTTCATGACTGCTCTCAGTACTTTGAGTCTGGCACACAAAATGATCATTGAAGGAAGCCTTCAAATTGGTATATGATGGGTTGGCGATAGAAACAAGGTGAAAATTACGGTGTGGTGAAGCGCCCAATGCCTGAGCAACTGTCTATGCTTTATTGTAATTTTTAGGATTGCTGAAGAGTGAATTTGGAACTTTAATCCAGTGAACAAAGACAGTAGATATTTTAGGTAATGGTAAAGGAATCCCTGCGGATTTTATTCCGCTAGTTGTTGCCGACTATAGGGGGCGATGCTCATCTCCATTTTAAGGCTATTGAGCCAGTGCTGTCTGAAGATATTTCCACGGTCATGTGGCCAGCATGGCATGGAGTGTTCTTCCCACCAAAGTGGTACCTATTTATTTACTCACATTTGCATGCTTTCAAATTGCTAGATTAATAGGACCTGGGGCAACGATGGGAGCTCACCCCATTGTGTGCTGCTCAGGTCCAGAATCTGGGACGCTAGTTTTCCAGCTGACAAGCTCAGTGTCTTAACCATTGAGCCACCGCATCACTCCTATTTTAATTTAGAAGCCTCTGAAAAAGTTTCCAAGATGAAGCTTACAGAGAAAGTGATGGCCTACTGAATACCAACAATTTATTTCTATTGTCAGCTAGAGCAGTGTTCCCCAACCCCCAAGCCATAGCCATGACTGGGCCTCAGCCTGTTTGGAACTGGGCCACACAAGCAGCGGGCAATCAGATGCGCACAACTCTACTTGCATGAAGCTCCATTTGTGCAAGCAGCGGGCAACTGTGCCCACTGCTTGTGCAAATGGAGTTGTGCACACTTATGCCTGTGCCCGTCACTCAAACGGAACCATCACCTCCCTCCCCCCTCAGATGGTTAAGCCAGAAAGGTTGGGTACCGCTGAGATAGAGAATGAAGTTTATCCTTTTAAATTAAATATAAAAAGAAACCAAACCATGCTCTAGGGAAAAAAACTACATTTCTTTTCTTAATCAGCTATTTGTTTCCCTACAGCAGCACTTAAACATTTTTTCCTCTCAGGATGCCTTCCCATTTTTAAAAATTCTGGAGGCCCCCAAAAGAGTTTTTGTTTCTATGGGTAATATTTACTATATTAAAATTAAAATTGATGCGTTTGCTGCTACTACTGCTTCTCATGGTTATTTAATGGGATTTTAATATTCTATTAATTGTCAACATAGGCTGGCAAATAAATTTGATTTTAAGTACCTCTGAAACACTGGGCTACAGTAATCAAATGATTGTTTCAGTCCCGGCTAGCCTCATTGCTTCTTGGTGAGGAATATTCCTTTCCTGCCATCTTTTCCTGGCACAATTCCTGACAGCTCCGGCGGAAAAACAAATGAGAGCAAGAGACAGAGAAACGTCTGCCTAAACTCTGGGGAACCGGAAAGCAGATAACCTTATGGCTTGTTTAGTCTCATATGATCTTGCATATGATTGCACTTTGGTTTGACTGCAGTTTTGTTTATTCTCTAAAGCAAAATTATAGTCAAGTGAGAATCAAGAGGTCACAGGACACCTCTGCGCTTGCACAAATAAGCTTAATTGTAGCACCATATTTTGTTGGTGTTTGTTGTAATGTGGATCAAAGTACCTTCTTTAAACATTTCTTGGAACTCTGGTCCAATTGGCTACTTAACTATTTAGTTGCATTGTAATATTTCATGGCTGTATTTCCTAATAAGCAAAACCATAAACCATGAATACCAACTACATTGATCAATCCAGCCAGTAGATTGAGAAAAATCTACCCAGCTGTCTTAGTAGCTGCATAACTGCCACCTCAATAAAGTTGAGTTTTCTCACTCCAGATAAGAACTGGTCAAGTCACCATGAATACAACTTCTAATTCTTGGGCAGTCAAGAGGAAGAACAAGTGGTCTATATTTGTGGTAGCAACATTGTCTTCCTTGGGTACATATGCACACATGCACACAAAAATGGGGTACATGTTACATTATGGGGTTAGTTGCTACATCCTTTCCAAGTCATTTCCCTCGCCAGAAACCAGAGTTTCAATTTTTTAGCAATAGGGAAGGAAAAGCCAAAGTTGTGGTCCCTGGAAAATGAAAGAGCTCTTGATTTAGCAAAAACCACTTTGCTTCAGTACAACTGCACTCTACTGTCAGTAAGAGGGTCTTCCTAAAATGTGCATTTCTTGTGACAGAAAAGGCTGAAGTAGAATTAAAGGAAGAAAATATCTGCTTCTGGGATCAAATATTTGGCTCAAGCAGATAACTGTAAAAAGGGTTGACTTTGTAGTTAAAATAGAAGGTAGAAAAATGGAAAGAAAAGTGTCAGGCAGGTTGAACTTAGAATAGAAAAAGGAAAGAGATGATTACTGGTTGCCAGAATGCCTCCAGTTTACTGAGAGATGCCTACACATTAAGACTGAGAATCTTGAAAATATTTAAATACTTATTAGAGTTTCCATCCCTTTTATCCCTCTTCCCCATCCTTAGAGTCCCCTAATTAAGGATGGTGATGGTAAGTGAATATTAGGCTCCACAAATTCCAGCTGGTTTTCCAATAAAGATCAACAGAATGTGATTGCCTGCAATGCATTGCAATTTGTCCCCTGCAGCCAATTCCGCTCCCATTCTTGCTACTCTATGCATTCAAAGGCAGTATGTGTCAAAACAAAACAGTATGTGTTTAAATTAAATCCCAATACAAAATTGCTTTTTGTAAGGGATCAGTCTGACCCAGTTCCATTTCTGAGGTTGGTTTGGGATGGTGTCACAATTTCCCTTTAGAACAGGATCATGTTTTGATGTCCTCTTGGACTCTGTTCTTGCTCAAGGAGATAGAGTGAAAAGGCAGATAAACTGTCCAGCTTTAGTTGGTGTTCAAGTTGCAGACTTTCCTAGTCTGAGAAAGTCAGTTATGCCCTCATCACCCTGTTGGAATCACAGATTCCTGCAGGTCTAATTCAATATAAATAACTCCTTCAATACTTTTCATTTAAGCTACATTTCTGCTATTCCAATTATTCCCGTGAGTGCTGAAAACACCTTCTTCACCATAAAATTGCTAAAATTGGCTGAGGTCCTAGTCAGTTGTGTATACGTTAGGTTGTTTGCCTATCTCTTGGGGAAATGCAACCATTAGGAAACTTGACTAGATCTGCATATATGAGATGACAGTTGGATGAATCTGCTGATATGTGAAACACAAATGTGATATTGATTGATAGATAATGTAGGCAGGTAGTATATTAGCAGTGTTGCACAGGATTGAAAAAAGGCTGGGGCAGTGGAGAGATCTGTATAATAGTGCCAGATTATATGTTTTAAATTGAGTTCTAGTTTGATGCGGTTTCTTTCTGTTGACTTAAGACTACAGTCTAAACCTGCTGGTTTCCTATACTGTGAAGACTGCTTGGGTAACATACTTGGTACCATTCTACTATTTTATCCTTCATCTGATTTAATAGACTTGGTTTGGTTCTTTGCCCATTTTATTCTCACAGTAAACCTGTAAGATAGATCAGTCTAAAATATAGCAGCTGGTTTGAAAGTGCTAGTGACCTCATCCTTGCTTATTATGTGGGTGGGATCATATCAACACTACACTAAAATATAGTTGGTTAGTTTATGGCTCAGTGTAGTTACTTGATGCTTCAAGGTGCTGCAGTGCCAGCCCAGGCAGCTGTATTTGTTCTGTAAATCATAAATTAATGCATTGCTCAATCATAGCATGTTTGAAACAAATCCCCAAGAAAAAGGGGCTGCCACCTAGACAAAAAAGTTGCTACCCAGAAAATAAATACATGAAGAGTTAAGTTTTGGTGTATTTTTTTCTTTTTCTTTTCTTCCAAGCTGTAGTGGCATGATTTTAAAACATGGTTCAAAACAGTAAGCTAACAAATTTCTTTTGATGTGCATTGTGTGCTGTTGTGCTTTCCTCAGACAAGAAATGGCACAAAATCAGGCAACAGCTTGATTTTGTTTCCAACAGCTGCCTGCAAATCCCAGGTGGCCAGAGGCATGATGACATGAGCAAGGTCTTTGTGGCAATAAAGTTGTTTACATTTAAGATGCCATAAATCTCCCTTGGGTTGTTGAAATCTTATTCAGAGAATCTGCCTTTTACAGTTAATCTAATTCTTAAAGCAGAAGCACTTTATTTTTCAGCCTGAAAAAAGATCTGACAACTTTAATAAATAGCGGAGGTTATGCATTTGCATAAGGCCTAAATCACTCCAAAATCAGTTTTGGAGCATGCAGACAATGCTGTTGCTGCTTTCTCCTTCTATTCCCATTGTGAGTGGTCTTCTGTAGCCTCTCAAGCAAGCAAGATAAAAGGGATTAGTTGTGAGATGGAAATTCTCCCTTTTTCTTGTAAGGTGTAGAGACGGAGACCTGCATCTTTAATTTACAACCTGAAAACACCCAGTCCAAGCAACTGATCTTACCTGTCCTGTTTTGAGCATAAATTACCACCCAGAGGAAGGACAGGAGTGCAGATTTAATATGTGATTTTAGGCCTAAGAAGGATGCAGACACATTAGGCAAGGTTCAGAGGAAGTTTCACCAAGGGGTTGAGAACTAAGTCTTCGAAAGACAGATTGAAAAACTGGTTATGTTGAGCTAAAAAAATAAAATAATTCTGAACACGGAGATGTCAATGGTTTTATAGTTCCAGGAAGGGATGGGAGGATATATAGAAGGATGCGATTTGTTCTTTACTATCCCCAAAGGCAGGATATGAAAAAATAACCTTACGACCACTTTCTCACGAGGACTCTGCCCCAGTTGAAAAGCAGAGTTGTGATCCTATCAAACTGGCTATGCTCAAGAATACAGTTTTATTATTTCCAGCTCGGCTGCAGTACATTTGAAATAAAGCAAAGACATTGCCAGACATTACTACTTTTTTTTCATTCTCCATTCCCATAAGAACAGTCTGGAGGATGACCTGCCATTGGCTTCGGAGATGCTGAAACATATTCTGAGAATGAGGAATGAAAATTGCTATCCTGTTCCAGCTGTCCTAAGTCTTGAAGCAACAATATGTTCCAGGGAAGTAAATTTAGATTTATAAAGCCAGACATCAGTAGGCTCAACTACTAAGCAGAGAGGCTGTCATGGGATTAAAGATATTCAGAGATGATCCTGATATAAACTGCAAAGTGCATGTGGGAGTGCCCTAGAATAATTCGTATGTGTGGTTTCTAATACCGTAGTTCTATAGAACCTGAGTGAAGGTTGTTAGAAGGGGAAAAGTAATTTGACATGTTTCCAGCTTGTGATGTTAGGGGAGATTGGGGGAAAATTTTTAACACCGTAAAGCAAGCAAGTTTGAAAATGATCGTAGATCATTTTCAAGTTAACTTTGAGACATTGGGAAGGGCCCCAAGTGAGAGATAAAAGAAGACTCTGGGAAAGCTTCAAAAGTACTTTGCAGGTGTTCTGTGGTTTTTTTTCACTTCTGCGTCATGAAATGCTGAAAACAAGGAGTGATGATTACTGCTTGCCAAAAGTTCTTGCAGCAACAGAAATCTGTTCACCCAAGAAAGACCCCTCTCACTGCTCACCTACTGCTTTCCCCTTGTCCATTGTTGGAGAAGAAATTGGCAAGCTATTTCTTAATTTCATGCCCATTCATTTTGACTGAGCTACTGAGAAGTTCCAAGGCTATTAAGGAAGATTTTCCCTTGCAGAATCTGAAACAGAAAAAATCTGGAGGCGAGGTAAATAAATATAAGAGGTGTAATGTAAGCTAAGCAGCAACTTTGTTGTTTACAATACATACTGAGTTGCCTTCAGTTCAGTTTACTGAATTTGCATCTAGAAAAGCAAATGAGCTTTAGAAACACTAACGGTACAGTCAACGTTCAGAGAAATGGACTGGATAAAAGGGAACAAGGGCACTAGTTGAGAATGTGGACAGATGTGGATGGTTACTTCAAATTTCCTCTAGATCAGAAATTGCTCAACTTTTTGCCATCATGTTTCCATTTATCAATGTACACAAATGGGAAAAAAAAGTAACGACCCAAACACCAAATTGAATACAAAGAAATAACGAAAACAACACAATGAAACTTTGGGAAAGGTAGATTTATTGCAACAATGTTCAACTAAATGGTTCTTGACGTTTTCCCTGGACTCTGCACCTCTCCAAGGGAGCCTCACCTCACAGTTTGGGAAACACTGCTCTAGACATTGAAGTTTGGACAATAAACATGGTCAGGTTCTTTGTCGACTTTAGTAGAACAAGAAAATGCTTTGAAATAACAATGGTCGGTGAAAGAAACAGAAGTACAATCATGCGAAGATATAATTTGTTTAATTGTGATGATTTGTTGGGTTTACTTGAAAGATTAAGGCAAGGCTAGGCAACCTTTTTTTTAGCTTAAAGCACCAACTCAAACTTCCAGTTGATTGGCGGGCCATAAGACACATTCTGATGATTTAGCAAGATCTCTAAAAAGAGCAGGATTAAATAAGTCTGGGTTTTGTGTTTTGTTTTGTTTTGTTTTGTTGCCTGGGAGAATGAGCAAGATGGCAGTAGAAGACTTCAATTCACAGTTGCTTTCTGGGTGCTTTCCATTCTCACTTTATTTTATAGCTTTTATCTGAAAATCATACTGCTGGGAGTTGCATCTCATAACCAAGAAATTTTGTGGTCAAAGCTAACCCATGAAGTGGACAGTTGCATTTATTAAATTTAGGTAGCCTGTTGTCAAAGGCTACAATGTTCAAATTGTCCTCAAATCATCATCTTGGCTATTTCCATTATCCTAGTATCTAGCTATATTCCTATCTCTCATACATGCAGAAATATTTTTTTTATTTTTCATTTTTATTCCATTGCTACTTTGTCTTGAAATTCATACATGGAGATGATTCGCAGCACAGCTGGTTAATCCTGGCTCTCCCACTGGATTTTCATCTCAATTGGGTGGACCTCCCTGGTACTTGCTGGAGCAGGGGTGGGGAAGTATGGCAATTTTACACCCTGTAGACTTCAACTCCCAGAATTCCTGAGCCAGCCAAAAATTCACAGATTGTAAAGTTGCCGTAACTACCCAGACCTGCTAGAGATACAGAACAGGGTATTAGTTACCTATTCCTAACCTGTCCTTGTCCTCTCTCTACCCCTCACCCATCTCCCTTTCACCATTCTTTAACCTTTAATCCCCTTGTCCATAACCCAGAGGTGATATTCAGCAGGTTCTGACCAGTTCTGGAGAACCAGTAGCGAAAATTCAGAGAACCGGAAAATACCACCCCTGACTGGAGATTTTACACGCCCACCAAGCCACACCCACAGAACCGGTAGTAAAAAATTTTGAACCCCACCACTGTCATAACCCTCCTCTCCCCATCAAAACAGATGGAAACAAATTACCTCCTAATCGGCAGTTGTGTTTTGGCGACACACTGCTTTGCATCCAAAGGCTGCCATGGAAATGCAAACCAAGAATCCCAGGGAAGTTAAAACTAGGACAATGCCATGCATGGCCATGCAACAGGCCTGAAAAACAGAACAGGAAATTAAGGACAAGAAGCTGCCTTGTTTGTTGCCGTCCCCTTAGAGAGACTCAAGAGTAGTCAGTCTTTCCCTCAAATGTTTCTGAAGCAGATTTAATAAATACGACTAAAGTCTTACTGATTTTAAGGCATTCGGGCTCAACCGCAGGGATCAGGGGGTTAAGAGATAGAACTGAGGATAGAAACCAATTCTTGAAGCATTCACACAGGTTTTACAATGGCAACAAAAATCACAGGAACCATGAATTGGGAGGGGGGGGACACAATGATCACTAGTACCTCATGAGTAATGAGGTGGTAGTGATCACTGGGTGTGTTCCCCACTCCCATTCAATTGAAATTCATTTAGCTTCTGTGTATGAAGTCAAATGCACAATATAGGCGTAGGAGATGGGAACTGGGTTAAACATGTCGTCAGTCCCGAGTCCCTATGTGCTCACAAGAGATCTCAGTTCCTTATCTACCAATGTTTTGACTGTTAATAGTTCAGATTCTTGTAGAGAGCTTAACCTTGCAATAAATCTTTATACCCACTTGAACTGCTTGGATCTCTTGATCTCCCTGGCACTTGACATTATGATTAAGCAGTTCAGCATGTATTCCACAGAACAGATTGAGAAATATAATTCTATGAGCAGGGTTAACAGTCTCTGTTGGAAATCTCAAGACTACTTAGGGCTGGAGTGGACAGAGAGTGTTGCAATGCATGCAACCTTTAGGTCAGGGGTCCCCACACTTGGCAACTTTAAGACTTGTGGACTTCAACTCCCAGAGTTCTTCAGCCAGGTATGCTGGCTGGAGAATTCTGGGAGTTGAAGTCCACAAGTCTTCAAGTTGCCAAGTTTGGAAACCTCTGCTCTAGGTTGTATCTCTCAGACTCCACCCAACACATGAGCAGGAATCCTATTAATTATCCTAGTATCTCTAATTCAATCACATTTTGTTTTAGTTCAGGCTTTCACTGCTTTTGGGAATACGGTCTGTGACATGAATAAAGTTGTACAAAAGAACCTTAGTGACAAAGCCATAAAATGGCTACCATAGAAAGTCTAAAGAGTGACTTCACAAGAGACAGAGTCTACTAAGCTTGGGCTGGTTCTAATCAGAAATGCTCCACCAAAAAACAAAAAGACAAAATCCATAGTATGTCCTTTTCACAGAAGATGGATTTTCTTCTTGTAGAATTGGTGCATGTGCCATGTGTAAATTCAATATTTATTAACTCAACGAGGACATTCAATATTCTACCAGCAAAAACAATTTCCCCAGTACTCAGTTCAACTTCTGCCAGTTGTGTTAGCTCTGGATGTTTGGATATTTTTCACAAAGAAAGCAGAAACTTGGCCTCAAGGAGAACTCACCACAATCTGATGATGCAGTTGACAAAAATAATCATTAGTAGTACTACATCGAGTATTTTGGATATGGGGGTTGTGCAATAAATCAATCAAATAGAAAAAGTTGACCACAGCCACTACCGCTGTGCAGATAATGTAGATGACAAGGCAAGCTTTCACCTGAAAGAAAAGTATTCATGCTGACACCTTTAGGGGAAAAGTGAAGTACTGTTGATGCATTTTTCTAGATCTGAAACTGATAGGAAATTCCATTATAATAGAATGGAATGGAATGGGAATAGAATATTGTCACTTTGAATGTACACTAATCAGCATACATGAAATTTCATTGCATACAGCTGTCAAAGGGTCACTACCTCCGATATACACTACATAAACATGACAAAATAAATAAATAAATAAATAAATAAATAATGCATATATAATGATGAGCCTCGGTGGCGCAGTGGTTAGAGTACAGTACTACAAACTACATCTACTGCAATTTGGCAGATCGAATCCCACCAAGCTCAAGGTTGACTCAACCTTCCATCCTTCCGAGGTGGGTAAAATGAGGACCCAGGTTGTTGGGGAGCAATAGGCTGACTCTGTAAACTGCTTAGAGAGGGCTGTAAAGCACTGTGAAGCTGTATATAAGTCAGTGCTGTTGCTAAGTGCTATATGATGCAGAGAAACAACACAGTCTAGTTTGGATGTTATACATGTACATGGTGAGAAAAAAAGAATCCTATGAGTTTACCAGGATTACCGGATGAAAAAGGGAACAAAGCTGTTACAGAATCTGTTGTTAGTCCTGCCAGAAACACTTTGAAACCTCCTCCCAGAAGGGAACAACAGAAACAGACCGTAAAGTGGGTGTGTGGGGTCTCTGACAATGCTTTGAGCTCTGAATACATCTGATAATACTGCTGTTTAAGTCACAGAAGATGATTGGGACAGTTCTGCTGCTCAGGCTGAGAAACCATTCAACATGGCATGAAAACCACCTGATGCTTCCAGATTCTAGTCTTTCTATTTTACAAGCATTCACAAATGTTTCAGCTTAATCTGAAGTCTTTTTTTTCCAAAGCATTGTCAGATCTCTACCATTTTGCAAATACTATTAGGCATCTCTATTAGGTTTTCAGGTTTAAGAGCTTGCAGCATAAAAGACAGCCAATATAGCAATCCTGTTCTCACTTGCGACATCATCATTGTTCAATAGTTGAGTGTCTTTCATCCTTCACTCAAAATAAAACAACTTCCACTTCCCACATATGCTTACACACAGTGGTATATTTGTAGTGTTTTGCAAATAAATTCCCTTCAAGAGGCATATACGGAAAAAGATTGATATGTAAACAAGTGCACTGAGATCCCAAGAAATCTTTCCATCACATGGTGCTCTATTCAGTTACTTTCCAGATCCTGGAATAATTTACTCTGCTGAGGAAATGGCATTGTATATTTGGGCTTGGGAGAAGATCGAAGCAGGGATTTAAAAAAACCCACTAAGACATTGGAAGTTCTATGAACAAGAAGCTAAATTTTGGAGGTAAAGTGATCTAGTGATTAAGATACCAGGCTAGAAAGCCAGAGGTTGTTAGCAAGCTGTGTAACTTAGGCCAATCACTCACTCTCTCTCAGCCCAGTTCACTTCACAGGGTTGTTGTTATGGGGAAAATAGGAGGAGGAAGGTGTGTCAGATATGTTTGCTGCCTTGAGTTATTTGCAAACATAATAAAGGTGGGATATGAATAGGTAAATAAAAATAACACAGGAAGCTCTTAAGAAAAAATATTAAATGCTAATGCTCATGCAGGCAGTGCTTGACTTACAACAGTTTGTTTAAAGACCATTCAAAGTTAAACAGCACTGAAAAATGTGACTTATGTCCGTTTTTCACACATGATTGTTGCGGCATCCCAATGATCATGTCATCAACATTCAGATGCTTGGCAACTGACTCATATTTATGATTATGATCCCCTTTGGTGACCTTCTGACAAGCAAAAATCGATGGGGAGACAGATTCAATTAACAACCGTGTTACTAACTGAATAACTTTAGTGATTCACTTAGCAACTGTGACAAGAAAGATCATAAAATGTGGCAAAATTCATTTTGTGTTTGGCGCTGAAAGAAGAGGTGGAGGCAGCAATAAAGCTTAACAGGCTTTATTGTTAATTTGTATCTCAGCTGCAGGTAGCCGCGAGCTCGCGGCAGCAGCTGAGAGAGAGAGAGAGCTGATTCCGTTTGACAGCTCCTTTTATACAGAGCTGTCAAATGGTTCAGCAAGTCAGCAGCTTCTCCGGCTCCCGCTTAAACAGCGGACTGGAGTGAGGACTTGCTGGTCGCAACAATTCACTTACCAAAAGTCTCACTTACCAACAAAATTTTGGGACTCAATTGTGGTTGTAGGTTGAGGTATTCACTAACTATGGTACAGTACCACAGGCTTCTGTAACTTTCATTAAGCTCATGTCCTCGTTGTGTCACCTATCTCTCATCTGTAGCCCAAACTCTGGGCTGAGCCCAAACTAAGTTCATCTTTAACTGTTTCACTTTTAAAGCAGGGGTTTCCATCTTCTCTTGATACAAGTCTCATTTTATGAATAACAACACACTGACTGGTTGGTGATGGGTCATCCAGGGGCCAGAACAGTCCAACTCTGGATGCTGTTGCAAGTGAGCCCCTTCCTAGCTCTGGGGACACCGCCCTGAAGTGGTATTTTGGCTTGGACTGCAGGGGAGACCAGATTCCTAGATGCAACAGAGGCTTCTACTTGAGTTAAGATTTTACTACCCTTTGCCAAGTGCTAAACATAGCTTTCTTATGTATACAGAAATAGTTTTGCTAGACTTCTTTTTTAAACCAATGTTTAGGGAAACAACTGGTGGCCTCTGGAGGGAAGCTTCCCTTCACCCTGCACCTCCAACTGACCTGTTGATGGGGCTGTTTTTGGACATGGCCTTCGCTACTTTTTCAGAAGTAGAAAAGAGCCGTGGTAAAAAAAAATGCTTTGCTACAAAGCACCAGGAGCCTTTCCCGAGGCAGTCCTAGCAAACTCTCTGTGCCAGGAATAAATTCAGCTGGACAACTTGCTTTGCCTTTCCTCTGCCAATACACCTTAAAGGGAGTAATTCATCTGCCATTGTCCTTAAAATGTCTCATTTAGATTTCTGAGGAGAATTCCTCTTGCTGGCCTTGTAATTGAAGCAAAACAGAGCTTAGCTGTCAAAACAGCACAAATTATGCTGGCATACTTGTTGGTTGACCCAAAGACTGGAGGAATTCACATCAACTAGGCCCTAAACTTCTATTATAAGGCCAATGAAGAAACTTCATGCTATTTGGCTGACTGAGATTAGAAAGTGAATTGAGATAAAATGTGAAAATAGATCAGTAGACAGGCAGCAGAACTACCACAGGAGCTTCTGAACAGCAGCTAGCAATATCTCCCTCCAAATAAATTGACAAAGTGACAGGAGGGGAAAATATGAATCACACTGGAGGTGGAACCATTTCAGTATCGTGAGAACTGTCAATGTACCTGGAAATCCCCACTCTCTAAGGAGGAGCAAACTGTTAGATTTGCATGAAGAGTCAGACGTGGAGTGCTTCAGTGAAGAGTTTATTAGTGACTACAGCTCATAACAGACCCGATTTGGCTGGGCTGCGGCTGCTACTTATAGCCAATCAGAGTGCAGGGTTTTCCCGCACTTTTTAAACCAATCATTTCTGACATTTTACAAGAACAGTTCAAACTTAACCAATGACATTCAAACCTGCATACATAACACAAACTTACTCATGATGGGTTCCTAGTCCAATCAAAAGACACTGTACTGCTCTTCTCTTCCTTTCTTCTTTAATGAAGTTACCAAGACACAATAAGAACAGAGAGAAGATAACATGAAGTATCTTGAAGGAGTACTGGAAAACAATGGCTGATTACCCTATCAATGAACAAGACCAATAAACTTTGATCAACATGATTGGCGTTGGTGTCTCTTGCCTTGTACTCCTCACATACTTACCAAGTTCAGGCTTTTGGCTTTTTCTGCTGCAAGGGCGAGGATGCCTGCCAGAATCAGCTGGAGACAAAGAATTAAAAGAATAATAATAATGTGATTGATTCAAGATCCCTATGCAAAATTGAACACTGACTCCAGAAAAGCTGACAAGTTGCTACCTCACTTCAAAGATCTAAATGAGAACATCTATCTTCTTACTATGAGAGCCAGCTTGGTATAATGGTTAAGGCAGAAACTCGATGTTGTGAGTTCTAGTCCCACCTAAGGTATGAAGACAGCTGGTTGACTTTGGGCCAGTCATTTACTCTCAGCTATAGGAAGGAGGCAATGGCCAACAACCTCTGAAAAACAGTCACCAAGAAAACTAAGGGAACCTGTCCATATCTAAAATGCAAACTACTCAGCACAAGAAGCCTCGCAAAAAAAATGCATGAATTCCTCATCTTACTAAGCACAGCCACATTCGATATTATATTTGTCTGTGAGACGTGGTTGAATGCATCTTTTCCAGACTCCGTTACCACGGTCAGAGAATATCACGTTTATCGGTCAGATTGCAAAATCCGTCGAGGAGGTGGAGTTGCTATCTTCTATAAAAAAATCCCTAAATCTAAGAAAGATTCTAATTACAAAGGAGCTTGCTCTTCCAGAGACCATCGTTTGTGAACTGTCCTTAAATACCACTATCCGCCTCTTACTATGCTTACTATGCTATACTATGACATAGTTCATGCAAACAAACTAACTTCACTGCTGACGTGGGCTACCTCTTGTCCACACCCTCTTATTTTCCATGGTGACCTCAATCTACCTCTTATAAACTGGACCCTAAATGAATGTACATCTGAACCCATATATGCAACCCTGTACAATGCTGTTACCACACTGGGACTGGATCAATTAGTAACAAACAACACTAGACTCAACAACTGCCTCGACCTCATCTTCTGCAACAGCTCAATTTATGGCCTACAAATACAAGAACACTTTTCAAACAGTGATCACAGTATGATTGACTTTTGTCTCAATTTATGCCCTTATAAAGAAGATCATAATGATGGATCTCCAAAATACAATTTCAAAAAAGCCAACTGTGATCTCATAGATGCCGACCTATCATCTCTTGATTGGCACATTCTGTTCTCTGACTGTAATACAACAGAAGACCATTATAATGCATTCTTACTTGAACTTGAAAGAGTCATTAAACTATATGTACCATTAGCAACCCCTAAAAACAAAAAAAAAAAAAAACAAATTACCCATAACAATAAGGAAACTTCAATTAAAAAATCACTATGGCATAAAAACAAAACTAGCTACGTAGCAAACTTTAAAAACCAATACAACACCTTATGTCGACAGATAAAGGCAGAATGCACAAATTATTACTGCAAACAGGAGGAAAACCTACTACGTACAAAATCTACCCACACCTTCTACAATTTTGTAAACTCCAAACTTAATGATTCAAGAACCATCCCACCTTTAAAGGGACCAAATGGGAAAGACTGCAGCGACAAAACTGTTAAGGCCAACCTCTTCAACACATTCTTCAGCTCAGTCTTTGTAAACAGCAATGGCTCATGCCCCACATTTCCTAGTTGTACCACAACTAACTGCAATGATCTACTACATATTGACTTTACAGAACATAATGCAGAAAAGGCACTACAAAACCTAAAACCATCCCTATCTATTGGCCCTGATGGATTATGTGCATACTTCTTAAAAAAGCTCTCCTCTGCCATAGCAGTACCCCTAAGCATTATATATGATATATCATTCAAAACCAGCTCCTTACCGAACCTATGGTCCTTAGCTAGGGTCATCCCTATCTTCAAAAAGGTGACCCCAGTCTGCTTGAAAACTACAGACCAATCTCACTGTGTTGTGTCACGAGCAAAGTCATGGAATCAATCATTAACCAATTCATCACCCTCCACTTAGAGTCAAACAACCTACTCTCCCAAAAACAATTTGGTTTCAGGAAAAAATTGTCCTGCAACCTACAACTCCAACACTGCAAAAACATATGGACTACTCTACTCGACCAGGGTAAAGCAATAGACACAATTTACATAGACTTCTGCAAAGCCTTTGATTCAGTGGTACATGACAAACTACTGTTAAAACTAAACTCTTACGGCATTTCCGGATCCCTTCATAAGTGGATTACTGCATTCCTGTCAAACAGGCAACAAATAGTAAAAATAGGGAGTGCTATATCAAACCCTGCTCCAGTCAACAGTACTGTCCCCCAAGGCAGCGTTTTAGGACCCATACTCTTTATACTGTATATAAATGATCTTTGTGACCACCTTATTAGCAACTGCATCCTCTTTGCAGATGATGTAAAGCTATTCAACACCACTGGCAATGCTACTGTTCTTCAAAGTGACCTTGATGATGTGTCTGAATGTTCAAACATTTGGCAACTCCAAATCTCAACCAACAAATGCTCTGTCCTACACATTGGTAAAAAAAATCAATTCACCAAATACAAACTAGGTGGATATGACCTCGTTGATGACCTCACTCTGTCAAGGACCTCGGAGTACTCATATCTAATGATTGAAGTGCTAGAGCTCACTGTAACAGCATTGCCAAAAAGGCATTAAGAATTGTAAATCTAATCTTACGAAGCTTCTCCTTTGCAAATATTGAATTGCTAACTAGGGCACTCAAAACCTTTGCTAGACCAATACTTGAATACAGCTCATCTGTCTGGAATCCGCATTGTATATCAGACATTAATACAATTGAGCGAGTCCAGAAGTATTTCACAAGAAGAGTACTACACTCCTCTCATCTCAACAGAATACCCTATACCACCAGGCTTGAAATTTTGGGCTCGGACAATCTTGAACTACTCCGCCTATGGTCGGACTTAAGCGTAGTACACAAAATTATCTGCTACAATGTCGTACCAGTCAATGACAACTTCAGCTTCAACCACAACAATACAAGAGCACACAACAGATACCAACTCAATGTTAACCACTCCAAACAGAAAGTACGACTTCAGCAACAGAGTGGTCAGTGCCTGGAATGTACTACCTGACTCTGTTGTTACATCCTAAAACCCCCACTCCTTCAACCTCAAACTATCCACTGTTGACCTCACCCCATTCCTAAGAGGTCTGTAAGGGGCATGCATAACTGCACCATCATGCCTCCCGTCCCTGTCCTATTGTCCCCATTTATTTGTACCTATTTTCTGTATTCTTACTCAAGTTTATACTTATACCTATTATCTTGTAAGCAATTGACAAATCAAAATAAATAAATAAAAAATTTTCTGCTTACCACTCCTCCCAATTCCTGGGGATGTCAGTTTTTTTAAACAAAAATAATCCTTGAAGAAATAAGTGAAATCTTAAGTATGGACAGGGGTCTGAGCAGAGAACTGATGAATCAGGATATCTGCAGAACAGAGGTGGTATTCAGCAGGTTCTGACCAGTTCTGGAGAACCGGTAGCAGAAATTTTGAGTAGTTTGGAGAACTGGCAAATATCACCTCTGACTGGAAATTTTACAGTTTCCTTCCCCTGACATGCCCAACAAGCCACGCCCACAGAACGGTAGTAAAAAAATTTGAATCCCACCACTGCTAGGCAGATTCTGATAAAAAAATCAAGATGGCAGTTACAATAGCAAATCAAAGACCTGCCCTGACAAATTGCCATCTTGAGTTTTTTTGACCAGAACATGTGGCACGGAAGCAAGGAAGGCTGAGCTGGCCTGGTTCTTGTCATGGTTTCAGAATGTTCAGATTCCTGTTCAGGAAGAACAGTGACACACTGTTTGAAGAGTAAATCCAAGGATTTAGGAAGTAAAAAGAAGCACTCTGGGAGTTGGAGTCCCCTCCCATACGGACGTAGGAGGTTGAAGAGCTTCAAGCTTTTGGCAGTTCAGCGGATGAACACATAAAACCAGACAGCTGTTCTTCATTCCTGAAAAGCTTGGCATTTCACTGTTATGATTAGCTACTTATTTATATTGTATTTATTTGCAAACTACTCCATGCTCCTTGAGGAGGAAGAGTGGTAGGCAACATTATAAATCCTAGTTGTGGCTCACATTTACATATTTTATTGGTTAAGTATAACAACTAGAAGATATAGTGAAACACACCCCAAAATATAACATTGCTAATGTAAATAAAAAATAATGTGCAAAATAGTTATTAAATGAGTGAGAGTTGAAGAAATAAAATATACATCTATAGAGTATTGATACACAGTTGGCTTTGCCTTTAACATATTATTAAATCTAGTCATTTAGATGACCTATTGCTTCATTCTTTTTCCCAGTTTTAATTCAATATATTATTTTAGTTCAATGATTATATTTATAATATACATATAATCTACATTATATACATAAAATAATTGTAGGAGATGACCAGGCTGAGTCCAAGGGTGTGGTCAAATGCATAATCAGTTTGGAATCCCTATGCAAGAGACCTAAATCCAGCCCTCCCCAAAGTCCACTGAATCTTATCTGCCACCAATTCCCTTTGGCCATTAGTAGGTCAAATTCTTGTATATAGGTAGCATGAAATAAACATGTTGTACTTTTGAACTCTTATCCTGGTCCATAACTTGCACCTGACAATAATATATATAATTTAGATTTATGTAATATGATAAAGATTCTTAACATTGTGTTATTTAGATACCTTAGGATAGAGTTTCCCCACAGTGGCAACTTTAAGATGGGTGGACTTCAACTCCCAGAATTCCCCAGGCAGCCATAGGAGTTAAAGTCCACCAGTCTTAATGTTGCCAAGGTTGTGTTGGAAGTTAAAACCCACCCCTTTCCTAGGAAAATGAAATATTTTAGGATATACTAAAAAGGCAGAATATTTCCCCTAAAAAGAAAAGTAAAAGCTCAGAGAGGCAGAAACTCAGCCCCCTCCACCTTTGTTAATGGGCCGTTAAGGCCTAGGCCAGAGTATTCTACATAATAAAGGCCTCTGCCAATCTCACCACTTGGCCTGGGAAGATTGCATCAGCCAGCACTCAGGTGAAGCCATGTGGTCCAGACAAAGCCTACAAAGTTAGCTAAGACCCCTACCCCTGGGAGTCTGACAGCCAATGGGATACATTTCTTGCACAGGAACAGGAAACACTAAGGTGGGGCCCAACAGAGGTTATAAAACTAAGGGTCTCTCAGCATCTCAGCCTTTTTTCCTTCTTTCTTCATCCAAGGCATGTGATCCTGTCCACCATTAAACCAACTTTCCAAGCAGTCACCATGTTTCCAGTGTCTTTCTTCCCCACTTGGAACTGAACCCAGAAAGCTATTTCTTCCAACAGTTGGGAAATGCTGCCTTAGAGCCATGGGCATTCTATAAATGTCAATTGCCATTTTGGATATTAATGTTGCAAGCATATTTGTATGTTTATTTATCATCTCCAAATGCAGTCTTGTGAATTATTCCTTCCCCTCCAAAGTAGAAACAAGAGAAGTTACTGCATTTTAGCCAAACCGCCACTGTCCAGCTAATTTGATACTGTCCCCTTCACTTGCTGGCCAACATCTCTGGAGTCTTTCTCATCATTTGCTATCTGATCTGTTTCCTGGGAGCAGCAGGATTGAAAGTGGGGCCTTTGCCAAGCAAATGTTATGGTGGAGAAGAATGAATGGAGGACTGTCCTGATTGGACTGCAAGACACCAGCTGTCTGTCTCTACTCTCATAAATTGAAATACGGTTACATGTGTTTTACATCAGGGGTCCCCAACCTTTTGGTTCTGTAGACCGGTGGTGGTGGCAGCGGCTTCAGTGGTTTTGGTAGTGGTGGGAATTTTAAAGATCCTTCACTAAAGTCTGTGTCATTGTTGCTTTCTTGGTCTTGCCAGCTTATGTGTGTGTGTGCATGTATGCATGTGCATGCACACCGTTGAGTAAGTATTTGACTCCTGGTGACTGCTTGAACAGGTCCCTGCAGTTTTCCTGGCAAAATTTCTCAGAAATAGTGTGCTATTGCCCACTTCCTAGGGCAGAGAGGAGGAAGGGAGAGACTAACTGGCACAAGGTCACCCAGCTGGCTTTCTGAACTCTCAGCCTCTTGGGTTTTAGCCTCCAAGTCTTAACCACTATACAAAACTGCTTGTTTTGCCAGCTCTCTGGGGTTTGAAAGATAAAGTTTTGAAATAAGGTCATGGAAAATGTACAGCATTGTTGCTGATTCAGAGGCTGGAAAGTGCAGGAGAAGCAGAGCTGGTGACTCACCACTGCAGCTGAACTGAAATGCGTGCCCAGCTCATCCCTATAAGCACAAGGCGACAGGAATAAGATGATTCCAAAAGCTGATTGGAGGAGCCCGATCATCAACAGGAGTGCCTGCAAAGCAAAAGATAAACATTTAAAAAAAATTTTCCCCAAGTATAGAGTAAACATGGAGAAGAATGACGACTTATACCAGAAGGTGAATAGGGAATGGGATGCTCACTGACAGGTAAAGGAATTAGTATATTAAGGCCATTCACAAAGGACACTGTTTTACTTTAGCTGCACCCAGGAAATTTGGGTAAGGACATACAATACTGATAAGTTGTATGAGGAGGAACCTGTGTGTCCTTGAACTTCTAAAAGTCCCATGCCTAGTGCTTACCCCAAATACTGTGGGATGTCCCTGGAGGAATCTCTGCAGAAGGACTCCAGCTTCTGACATGGCAGCTTCACCACTTCTTGTCAGAAACAAAAATTCTTACAGGTTCCTAAACCCAGCTGATTATTTGGATAGGAAAAAAAATAATGTAGATCACAGATAGAACAATGTAAAATAATGCTTTTTTCCTGGAAGTCAGAATGAACAATCCTGATTAAACTCTTATACCCAAACCAGGAAGATTTATCTTCTTCTTTTACTTTCTCCTGTGCTAGCTTCATATCTCCTTCAACATTCTTCCTAATATTTATTCATAAATTCCCATTTAGTCCTACTGGCGTGCAATTTTGCTGGAAGCAGCCATGATGATATAGTCTTAAGGAGTGAAAGTCTCTTTTCAGATTACTTCCTGTTTCTCTTCTCACCCGGAAGTTTACAAATTGCACTGTAACAATATCAGGAAATGTCTCAACCCCAACCCCCCCACCACACACCCCAAATGGGCTGTTGTTGAAGACACTTTCAACACCAGCATTGGCCCACTTGAAGTATCTCCTTCCTTATTCCACAAGGAGGTTAGCACCTACATAGTAACGTATGTTGTAAAGGTAGCTTGATATGTTCCCGGCACTCTGATCATAATGATTCTAAACAGTTTGGGGAAATGGAACAAATTAGCCTAGAAGACTTCAAAGGTTCTTTCCAGCTCTATTCTGATTGATTGATTGATTGATTAATTGATTGATAATAACCCCTCATTGTTGTCACATTGTGGAAAGAACTTGATCGGAACAGTTGCACACAAAGTTTAGCACTGGGGTTTCCAAAGAGGAGTTGATAGAAATACATCCCAAACCAGCTTTAGTGTTTGTTTACTTAGATCTTGCGTACTTAGCTCTTCAATGTTTTCCTGACATTTAAATTGCCTGTCGGCATGGATCTTTTTGCTAAAATATGAAGGCTGAAAGTTACCACCAAAAAAAGAGGCTTCAGGTTTTATATTTTTATGTAGAACCGAAAGAGGATGAAAGCACTAGTATTTGTATTAGTTGGACAGTGCCAGAACTGAGCATAAAATACATAATTTCTAGGCTGAGAATATATAGAACTACATTCTCCACCAGCAGTTTTCAAACCATCTTAAGCAACATCCCAGTGTTTAGCAAGCCATGAAGTTGAGTAAGGAGGCCACCCTGCCTCCTAAAATAAACTGAAGAGGAACTAGTTTGAAACTACTGAAACCTTTTCTTTTTTAAACACTACGTTATTTCTTTTATTTTAAAGGTTATTTTAAACATTCATCTTAAACATTTTATAGAAAGAATTGCAAAAAGTGGAAAATAAATGCACACAGACAACAACATAACAACAACAAAAACAAAATGAAAAAATAAGGGTTTATTTTCTTTAATGTTGGTTTGGACACTTGTTTGAGGTTAGATGCATATGATATATAAAGTTTTCTCCAAGCAGAATCTTAATTTGCAAGCTGCTGATAAGAGAGAACTAGTAAAAAAACAAAATTAAGAGCCATCAATTGTTCTTTTCCAATTATAGCTGTATCTACAAAGTCAATGTAGAAGGGTACTTCTTAAAATACCGTAGATCAGGAGTTTCAAACTCATGTCACCACAGCATCGTCACATGATGTATCGGGACTTTTCCCCCCTTCGCTAAACCAGGTGGGGGTGTGGCCAACACATGACACATCTGGCCTGTGGGCCGCGAGTTTGACAGCCCTGCTGTAGATGGTTTTTTACCAGTGATTTACAGTACTACTGGAATGGCCAAGCCATTCCATTTTTTTACCTTTCTACCTATGATGCTGAACTTAGTTTATTCTTGGTGTCAATATGGATAGTCCTCTACTTACAATCATTCACTTAGTGACTGTTTGAAGTTACAACAGCACTGAAAAAAGTGGCTTATGACCAGTTTTCACACACGCACTTGTTGCAACATCCCCATGGACACATGATCAAAATTTGGGCTCTTGACAACTGGCATGTATTTATGATGGTTGCAATGTCTCAGAGTCATGTGTTCACCATTTATAATCTTCCCAGCCAGCTTCTGACAAGCAAAGTGAATGAGGGGAAGCCGGATTCATTTAACAACTGCAGTGACTCACTTAACAATGGTGGTAAAAATGTCATAAAATGAGGCACAACTCACTTAACAACTGCTTTGTTTACCAATGGAAATATTAGGCTCAATTGTGGTCTTAAGTCGGTGACTGCCTGTATACAATCTTATGGTGCTGTTTTCCATTGCCCCAAACACAGAAGAAAATAAAGGATGCTGACAGTGCCCCAATCATGCCAGCAGCCCCGCCCAAAAAAGGGGGCAAGAGAGGTGGCACTGGATTCAATTACCAAAATGTGTGCTTTCAGAACAGCATCATCCTTGTTTCAGATCGTCATTGGACATCACAATTGCAATGGAGCTTGGAGAGCAGTAACCAAATCTTTGTTTTGCTATTCTCTCCAAAATGTTGCCTTGTTGTCATAATCCTGAGCAGGGCCACATGGTTGCCATTTGCAACCCTCCCAGCTGGCTTCCAACAAGCAAAGCCCAGAATTCACTTAACAAATTCATTAAAATTAGTTAAAATAATTGTTTTGTAAGAAAACTGTAGAGTTATGAAATCCAGTTCCCAGTACTTAAAGGAAAAGTGTGTCTGCATGAGTAGTTGATGGTCCCTTTCTGGTGCTTCTCAGTTTGAGAAACCAGATTCCTTTCCCCACATTATGTTTTTCGGGAGAACAGCTGTTGCTTGCAGGGTGGATTTAATTTGGGAACAGTCACATGTCTAGTTCAAAACCTCCTATGATCTGGCCTTCTGGCCATAGCACATGCCTTCAGCTCCAACCAGAGGTGACCCAAAATAGTTTAGTGTTTGATACAAAGTACAATATGATATTTTCCCCCTCTTCTGTCAATGCAGCTGAGACTAGGCAATTAATTTTGCAGGTGCAAAACAAGAGATGGAGCACAGAGAGTCCTGTCTTCTAGCATTTCCCTCAATCAGTGGTTCTTAAACTGTTTCAAATTATTCCTTTTCTTGATCTCAAATAATCTCATTAATCTCACAAAAAAACCCCACACCCTCCAGATTCTGTTGTTTATAGAAGTCTTCCAGAGGTGGCAGTCCCAAACTGTATCCTCAACTCTCAAACAAGTAATTGCAAATTTATTTATTTATTTATTTATTTATTTATTTATTTATTTATTTTTGTCAAGTGATTATAAGATAACAGGTATAAGTATAAACATAGTTATGAATACATGAAATGGATACATATAAGAAAAATAAAAAGAAACAATAGAACAGGGATGGTAGGTATGTTGGTGCGCTTATGCATGCCCCCTACAGGAAAGGGGTGAGGTCAATAGTAGACAGTCTAAGGTTAAAGTTTTTGGGGTTTGGGGAAGAAACCACAGAGTCAGGTAGAGTATTCTAGACATTGACCACTCTGTTGCTGAAGTTGTATTTCCTGCAATCAAGTTTGGTGCGGTTAATCTTGAGTTGTATCTATTGTGTGCTCTTGCATTGTTATGGTTGAAGCTGAAGTATTCATTGACTGGTAGGACATTGCAATGTATGATTTTATACTATACTTAGATCAGACTGAAGGTGGCGTAGTTCTAGGTTTTCTAAGTCTAGAATTTCAAGTCTGGTAGCATAAGATATTCTGCAACGAGTAGAGGAGTGGAGAACTTTTCTTGTGAAATATTTCTGGACTTTCTCAACTGTGTTCATATCAGATACGTAATGCAGGTTCCAGACTGATGAGCTGTATTCAAGTATTGATCTAGCAAATGTTTTGTATGCTCTAGTTAGTAGTGTGATATTACCAGAGGAAAAACTACGTAGGATTAGGTTAACAACTCTTAGTGCCTTTTTGGCTATGTAGTTACAGTGGGCTCTAGCACTTAGATCATTAGAGTTGAGTTTCTTTCTACATCACTCCCAGTTTAAGAAACTCTGCCCTAGATTTAGAACAGCTTCCAGAGGGTGAGTTCTGGCTTTGAGCATTCCTCCTAAAGAAGGAACAAACAGGAAGTAATTTAGGATCTGCTGCTAGTTGTTACAATTCCACTTTTAACTCCTGGTCATTGACACAGTGAGGATAAAATGCTCCTATGGCAAAAATAATCAAGTAAATTCTCAAACTTAGTAATTCAGATATATATTTATACTTGTATGTGTAGCTCATTCTAGAATCTGATTTAGAAGTGATGCATCATACATGTATGCATGTTTGTCAAAATCTGTAAGAAGACAGATGCACTATGGCGTAGCCATGCAAGTTATGAAATATGAAGAACGGTTGCAGGAATTGGCTAGTCTAGAGAAAAGAAAGGTGACATGATAGCAGTATTCCAGGATTTGAGGGGCTGCCACAAAGATGAGGGATTAATTTATTTTTCAAAGCACCAGAAGGCAGGACAAGAAACAATGGATGGAAACTAATCAAAGAGAGAAGCAACCTGGAATTAAGGATAAATTTCCTAAGTGAGGATAATTAACCAATGGCATGGCTTGCCTTCAGAAGTTGTAGGTGCTTCATCTTTGGAGATTTTTAAGGACAGCCCCCTGTCTGAAATTCCCAGAAGTCTTGAACCACCATGCTGGCTCATGAATTAGGAGTTGACAGGCTGTAAAGGCACCATAGTTGCCTACCCCTATTGTAATGGGAGTGAAAAATGATGGAAGCACTGTGGTGTGTAAGCAAGGGTGGGATTCAAATTTTTTAACAACCGGTTCTGTGGGCGTGGCTTAGGTGGTGGGCATGGCTTGGTGGTCATGTGACTGGGTGGACATGCCTTGGTGGTCATGTTATAGGCTCGGTGTGGCCAACTCAATATCACTCACATCAAGGCATGCATCTCCTCGCCTGGCCTCTCATGACTGTGGGGATGCTGCAACAGTCATAAGTGTGAAAAATGGTCATAAGTCACTTTTTTCAGTGCCATTGTAACTTTAAATGGTCACTCCACACAAGCAAAGTACCAGCAAGAATGTAATAAGGGTTAACGGAGAGGCAGTTTCTGTAAGCAACACCAGAATGTTTCCTTCCTGCCTGCCTTACAGGATTAGGCCAGTAATTTCTTCTAACAACTGGTTCTAGCGAATAGGTGCAAACTGGTAGAATCCAACCTCTGGGTGTAGGGTCTCCTGCTTGGGTGGGGGGTTGGACTAGAACAGGGCTGTCAAACTCCAGCCCGTGGGCTGGATGCATCACGTGCTGGCCACGCCCAGTTTAGCAAAGGGGAAAAAAGTCACAATACATCACGTGACAATGACATGACAATGTGAGTTTGACACTCCTGGATTAGAAGCCCTCCAATGTCTCTTCCAGCTCTATTCTGATTGAAACTGCATCCTATTTGCATGTCTTTGATGTCATAAACACAACGTGGCCAGATGCTCACTCCAGGTGCTGCTGATTTAGAAGACATAATGCTTAATTATCCCCATCTATGAAGCTACAGTTTTATATCATTTCAAATAAAAAATCTGCCTGCACCTACTTTAATGCACATAATTTTGTTTTTCCTCATACAAAGAAATCTTTAAAAGGATTCAGTATGGTTTCCTAAGTGTTTACAGATATGGAGAAGAAAGGTCCATTCATAATGTTCCTGAAGTGAAGCAGTGGGTGGGTGAGGAGGCCATTTTGCTCATTTGTTTCAGCAGCCCCCTTTGCTTTCTTTCTAGCCTCCCGCTCAGAAACAGCAAAGCTGAGAAACTGGCAAAGCTCCTTCCCCATTGAGCCCATAGATTTTACTTCACTTGCCCCCAAATTTCCTTCTGGTGGATAAAGCTCTGTTATCTCCTGTTTTGCTGAATCCAACCCAGGGATTTATCATCCATGCTTTATAGTGTCTTTTACAGGGATGGGATTTTACCAGTTCGCACCTATTTTCTAGAACTGGTTGTTAGAAGAAATTACTGGCCTAATCCTGTAAGGGAGGCAGGAAGGAAACATTCTGGTGTTGCTTACAGAAACTGCCTCTCCGTTAACCCTTATTACATTCTTGGCAGGACTAGACTTCCTGTCTCAGGAACTTCTCTGAAGTTTCCCCCCCCTCCTTTGCTGGTACTTTGCTTGTGTGGAGTGCCCATTCAAAGTTACAATGGCACTGAAAAAAGTGACTTATGACCATTTTTCACACTTACAACTGTTGCAGCATCCCCACAGTCACGAGAGGCCAGGCGAGGAGATGTGTGCCTTGGTGTGAGTGATGTTGAGTTGGTCACGCCCAGCCAGTCACATTACCACCAAGCCATGCCCACCAACTAAGCCATGCCCAAAGAACTGGTTGTTAAAAAAATTGAATCCCACCCCTGGTCTTTTATATATAAGTAATGGGGTGCAGGCTGCCATTTCTGTTCAATGGCAAAAGGAGTGAATTCCTCCAGAGCAAGGTTTATTTTATAGCTTTAGTAGGAATCAGATTGCTCACTCATCTTAATGGCCATGTTCAAAACCATCCTTCAGGGAAAATCTAATTTAGGGTTTACTTTCAATGTATCTGGAAATCACCAATCGGGGAAGACTGTCCTAATTATTCACTGACAAGGAAGGGAGAGTTTCTAGAGCTCCTGAAGAAACTGCTCCTGTCTGCCATTCCTGGTGAGTATCAAAGATGACCCTGAACTTGGATATCTTTGTCTTAAGTCTAAGCCAATACACCACAAGCTTTTCTTGGATGTTATGTCTCAGTATGCTTTATTCATTTTAACATAGATAGGAATAAAGGAATGAAATGACAAAAACAAAAGCAAATACAGGATGAACAAGCAAACTTCTTTGGTGTCTCTTCTGATATTAGTAATTTTCACTCTGGATTTCTTTTGCCATCTTGGGATTGTACAGCAATGACAGGCTATGAGGGAAAAAAAACAGAATGGAAAAGCATGTTCAAATCTCAATAAATTCATGGAATCTAATGACATTTTTGGCACAGTAATTATTGATGTATTATTCCTTGCCTCTCTATTTGGTTATAATTTAAGCTGCCTGAAAAGCATTTTATTTTGGGGGGTTCATTAAGATAAAAACAGACCCCAAAAATCCAATGGGGCATATATTAGTCATGAATCTCATGACTAACCTTTTATTTTCATGAGCTTCCTCAAGTCAACATGTAACCAGAGTCACCTTGTGGGGAAGATGGATGGGATATAAATAACCAACCAACCAACCAGACAACACAATTTCCCTAACTATTTTTCTTTATAAGAGTGTTTTAATTCCACACATCCCTAAACCAAACATTAAGGTACCCTTTCACCCATACATGTAACTCTATTCCGTTTTCGATGCTTTTAACTATACTACTAGATGACTTCATCTAAAGTTTCAATTTAAACGTAACAATTAAAATATTTTTTTAAAAATCAGAAAATCTTTTAACACATACACAGCCCAACCACAACATGCAGCAATTGTCTAAATTCCAATGGCAAATTTGTTAAGGTAAGGTAGAAACCTAGAAACCAGGAGACCGTGAGTTCTAGTCCAATCTTAGGCATGAAATCTAGCTGGGAGACTGAGGGCCAGTTATTCTTTCTCAGCCTAACCTACTATACCTCACAGGATTGCTGTTGTGGGAAATGGAGGAGGAGGAAGGAGTATTAGGTATGTTCTTGGGTTTCTTATAAGGTAATAAAGGCAGGATAAAAATCTAATAAATAAAAAAGTTATTTCATTGTATCAATCCTGCCACAGAAAAGGATGTTTCAGAAGATTTAACACAGAAGCTGGATGTTAATGTGAAATGCAGACATGGTGGGACCCCCAAATGCACTATGTTGCAGACCTAAAATATTCAGATGTGCACAATTTTGACAGCAGGAAAACTTTTCTTTCTAGCCAGCCTTCATGGAATTTCCTGCTTGCTTTGGCTATCTGATGATCTGCAGGAGAAATGCTGGCCTAATTTTGTTGTGGATCTATGTCAGGGGTCCCCAACCTCCGGTCTGTGGATGGGCACTGGGCACCAGCAAGCCAGAAACTGGGTATCACAAACAAGGGAAACCCATCTGTGAGATGCAGGCAGCACGCGAAACCATGCCCTCTCCAGTCCACAGAAAAAACCTCTCTCCATGGAGATGGTCCTTGGCTGGTGCCACTACTCTAGATATATTTCAACTGGCCAAAATTGACTGATTGACTAGATATATATTATGAGAGTGCTGATTGGCTGATGAGTAGCCAGTGGAATCAATTTTCTGCCAGCTTTCTAAGACAGAGACAACTCCTTTGTGTTGCTATCACCTAAAGAGAATTCACCAATAAAACTCAAGGCTGGCCGGAACACTTTTCTTCAAAAAGAAGGAAAGCAGGGCTCAAGTGAGGCTCTGGAGCAGGGGTCCCAAAACTTGACAACTTTAAGACTTGTGGACTTCAGTTGCCAAGTTTGGACACCTTTGCTTTGGAGATTTAAGGAGGAAGAATTGAGTGTTCTGTTCTGTGTCAAATAGTTAAATCATGTTCCAAAGGTACTTTTTTCAAGAAGGCAACTGGACTTTCTGTTTTTTTTTTTTTTTCATTGAGAAGTTGGAGCTGAGGTTGAAAAAGCAAAGGGGCTTGAAAAAGCACCTTTGGGACAACCAAGACTTGGATGACTGAGAATCTCCATAGACATTCAGTTAAATCATACTTAAATCATGACAAGACAATATCCTCATCTTACAGCTAGAGCAAAATTAGGATTGCTAGCAGTGGTGGGATTAAATTTTTGTTTTACTATCGGTTCTGTGGGTGTGGCTTGGTGGGTATGGCAGGGGAAGGATACTGTAAAATCTCCAGTCAGAGGTGGTATTTGCCAGTTCTCTGAACTACTCATAATTTCCACTACCGGTTTTCCAGAACTGGTCAGAACCTGCTGAATACCACCTCTGATTGCTAGGGTATCCAGGTGACCCTGCAAATTTCTCAATTATTACACATTCTCCACATATCTTCTGAGGTTAATTTTTAATTCCTGGCAACAAGTGCCTGGACACATCACTGCAGTTTTCTTGACAACATTTTTTGGAAGTGGTTTGCCATTGCATGCTTCCTAGGGCTGAGGGAAAGTGACTGGCTCAAGACCACCCAGCAGGCTTTGTGCCTAAGGCAGGACTAGAATTCACAGACTCCAGGTTTGTAGCTTGATGCCTTAAACACCAAATCAGACTGGTTCTACTACAGCATTGTGTTCCAGAGAACAGAAACAGCAGGGCACTACTGCAAGTCCTCGCCTTCTTGCTTTCGGACTTCCCACTGACCCATCTTGGCTGCTGTGGGAGTATGTTTTTCCAGCTACTTATCTCATCAAGAGTTCTGACCCACGCCCTTTTCCGACAAATCAAACACATCCAAAAGGAACAAAAACCTTGTAATGCTTTTACAAAATAATTAGCTGTGATAAGCACAAGCCTTGCCAAACTGTGCGAGGCTTGCCAAAGGATAACAGACAAGAAATAAATTGCAAGACAAAAATGTTCAAATACAAACTCAGGATACTGAAATGTCCACGAGGCTGTGGTTTCAAAACGTCTTTGCCTTCTGCAAAGAAGGTTAGTTTCACAGCTGGCTTTTATCTTCTTGAAGGAGCGCCATTACCTTGCAACCTTACTCCCGAGTTGCCCGTGCTGTTGTAACTGTTCTTTCCTCTGAGCAATCCTGCGCACACGCACACTTGGCACAGGCTCATCGGGAACCTCCTCTTCGTTGCTGCCAGCCCCCACAATCTCTGAAGGCAGCAGTCCACTCCCTAATGGTCCTGGCCCTTCATCTGAGTCCTCGCTCTCCTCAGTTGTCCACACCTGCTGCCGGCTAACCACAACATTGGGTTTTGTTTTTTTAAATATATTTTTAGTTTCATTTATTAGCAGCTCTTTACTTAGCCACAAGATGTCAGTATGCCAACACAAAACAGAAGACATGCTGGGATTTTTTTCCTATTTTCCCAGATAAGCTAATTACACTCAGCTGGATGCTTCCAGACTGACCTTTTATTGATCTGTCTTCATTCATAAATTTTTATCAGCAGCATCAAAAGGCTGCTGTACTTGTAAAGGAAAATGTTCCTGAGAAAGCAGGGTGTAGCATAACTTGTGTAGGGGTAACTTGATCTATCTTTTAGCTTCACTATTGAAATTTATGAGATATCAAGAATTATATTTGTTTTTTTTAAAAGAGCAGGATCACACTCTTTATTGTTTCCTGTTTGGAACTCTTATGAAATTACCACAGTATCTTCCAAGGTGTTATAGCAGACAGTTTTGCAGCCAAAAACTGCCAAAATGATGGTTAGGCAGATGCCTATAGTGCCTGTTATGAATGCCAGTCCACGCAGTCCAGTGCAATAAAACTAGAAAGGAAGCCAGAGAAGGAAAGATGAAGAGACAGCCCTTGAGTTCAAATCCGCTAAAATTCTACTTAAGAGAAAGAAAAGAGTGAAGAATACTTAGGTGTCACAACCTCAGATTAGTTAAGTTCTTTGAAAGACCTCTGTTTGGTTAATAAATCAGATGAGATGACTTTTCAGTTCTTTTCTTTTTAAATGTGGGTAACCAGACAGCCTGAAAACACATAATGTTGCTGTTAAGTTTGCATGAAGAGTCAGACGCGAAGAGCTTCAGTGAAGAGTTTATTAAGTGACTACAGCTAGAATGGACCCAACTTGGCTGGGCTACGGCTGCTTCTTATAGCCAGCAGCCATAGTTGCCAGCCAATGGGAGTGCAGGGTTTCTTCCCGCACTATTTAAACCAATCCTATTTGACATTTTACAAGAACAGTTCAAATAAACCAATAACATTCAAACCTACATACATAACACCCCTCCCCACTAGGTTCAGTCCATACCAAACCCCAACCTATCGAATGTATTCTTTTAAATAGGTGGAGGGGCTCTTACGTGTACGTTGAGACCTTCGTGGTTCAGAAGTTTTAACGTTCTCACCCAGTGAGAGAGGAAATGTGTCTGCTGACATTTCCCTGCTGGGACTTCCTGTGAAAGGAGACCCTGTTAGACTGTTAGAATCTGGTCTCTCCTCCCAACCCATCTCCATTCCAATGTCAGCACCCAAGTCAGGTAGTGATGTGCAATCTTCCACTTCTAAGGATGGAATCTGGCATTGTGACAGGTTTTGGGATGATTCCTGTTGTAATGGTTTTGGGGTGGATGATCTTCCACTTCTAAGGATGGAATCTGGCATTGTGACAGGTTTTGGGATGGTTCCTGTCGTTACACATGGGGTTGATTCTTACTTGCTGATTTTCCTCCTGTTCCTCCCCTTCCCCCCTAGAAGTGACATCAGGTGAGGGAACTAGAGAGAGACAAGGGCGATGTTCCTGAGGGAACCTGGTTCTAAGTTGATCAATGTGCCTGCTCCAGAGGAGTCCATCCTCTGTTTGTACCCTGTAAGAATGAGGGCCTGTGTTCTGAGTTATCGCAGCAGGAATCCACAAAGGCTCACCTATAAGGTTCTTAGCATACACAGAATCACCCACACTGAATGTACGAACTTTGGAAGTGGAATCCAGTGGTGCATTGGGTGTGTAAATGGGATGAAGGTGGTCAAGGGAAGACCTAAGTTTCCTACCCATCAACAACTCTGCTGGGGATAAGTTATTAGATGGGCTAGGAGTGATGTGCTGGACACTAAGAAGTTTTTCAGCCTTCTCAGTGATGTCCCCAGGACCCAGTTGCTGGAGCTTCTCTTTGGTAAAACGTACCATGCGTTCAGTCCGGCCGTTAGCCGAAGGGTGCCCAGGGGCAGTAAGGGCATGTCTGATACCCTGTTGTGCTAGATAGGATTCAAAAATGTTAGATGTAAATTGAGGGCCATTGTCAGAGACAAGAACATCAGGCAACCCGTGGTTTACAAACAGTTTTCTGAGCTGCTTGATAACAGCATCAGTTGTGGTGGATGTCATGGGAAACACCTCGAGCCATAAACCTTTGTTAGGCATTGTGGCAGGAGACAAACCTACACCCACTATCCTGTCACCAAGAATGCTGAGGTGGACTGAATTTCTTGCAGCTTATTCATATAAACTGATTCACAGGCCTGGCAAGGACATTGGACATGCTGATGCACTGAGTCGTTGCCCACTGCCTTGCCACAAGGAGGACTTTGAACCTGAAACACACACCTTTTTCCTAGAAACTGTTGCTAAGCTTCCAGTTCATGCTGCTGAAATTGCCAGAGAGACTGCCAAAGACACTGTTGGCTCCTGTTATAGGCTGGATTAAGAAAGGTTGGCCTCTTCAAGATCTACCTCACCTTGCCCAACCTTTTAAGTCCAGGCAAACTGAATTATCTGTATTAAGAGGATGTATTTTGTGGGGTAACAGGGTGGTTATTCCTGCAAAACTGCAAAGAGAGGTTTTGGAAATGTTACATGAGGGTCATCCTGGTATTGTAAGGATGAAGGGAATGGCCAGGAGTTATGTATGGTGGCCAGGTATTGACAAAATGGTTGAAAACTGCGTTGCATCTTGTCCCAATTGCCAGGTGGTCAGGCCTGCCCCACCTCACGCCCCCACACAGGAATGGGAATGTCCTAGGGGCCCATGGTCTAGGATCCACATTGATTTCGCAGGTCCTACTAGAGGGCACACTTTTCTTATTATAGTAGATGCATATTCCAAATGGCTAGAGGTGTTTCCCGTGACATCCACCACAACTGATGCTGTCATCAAGCAGCTCAGAAAATTGTTTGTAACCCATGGGTCACCTGATGTTCTTGTCTCTGACAATGGCCCTCAATTTACATCTAACATTTTTGAATCCTATCTAGCACAACAGGGTATCAGACATGCCCTTACTGCCCCTGGGCACCCTTCGGCTAACGGCCGGACTGAACGCATGGTACGTTTTACCAAAGAGAAGCTCCAGCAACTGGGTCCTGGGGACATCACTGAGAAGGCTGAAAAACTTCTTAGTGTCCAGCACATCACTCCTAGCCCATCTAATAACTTATCCCCAGCAGAGTTGTTGATGGGTAGGAAACTTAGGTCTTCCCTTGACCACCTTCATCCCATTTACACACCCAATGCACCACTGGATTCCACTTCCAAAGTTCGTACATTCAGTGTGGGTGATTCTGTGTATGCTAAGAACCTTATAGGTGAACCTTTGTGGATTCCTGCTGCGATAACTCAGATCACGGGCCCTCGTTCTTACAGGGTACAAACAGAGGATGGACTCCTCTGGAGCAGGCACATTGATCAACTTAGATCCAGGTTCCCTCAGGAACATCGCCCTTTTTCCTCTCTAGTTCCCTCACCTGATGTCAATTCTAGGGGGGAAGGGGAGGAACAGGAGGAAAATCAGCAAGTAAGAATCAACCCCATGTGTAATGAGCCATTACGACAGGAACCATCCCAAAACCTGTCACAATGCCAAAATCCATCCTTAGAAGCGGAAGATTGCACATCACTACCTGACTTGGGTGCTGACATTGGAATGGAGATGGGTTGGGAGGAGAGACCAGATTCTAACAGTCTAACAGGGTCTCCTTTCACAGGAAGTCCCAGCAGGGAAATGTCAGCAGACACATTTCCTCTCTCACTGGGTGAGAACGTTAAAACTTCTGAACCACGAAGGTCTCAACGTACACGTAAGAGCCCCTCCACCTATTTAAAAGAATACATTCGATAGGTTGGGGTTTGGTATGGACTGAACCTAGTGGGGAGGGGTGTTATGTATGTAGGTTTAAATGTTATTGGTTTATTTGAACTGTTCTTGTAAAATGTCAAATGGTATTGGTTTAAATAGTGCGGGAAGAAACCCTGCACTCCCATTGGCTGGCAACTACGGCTGTTGGCTATAAGAAGCAGCCGTAGCCCAGCCAAGTCGGGTCCATTCGAGTTGTAGTCACTTAATAAACTCTTCACTGAAGCTCTTCGCGTCTGACTCTTCATGCAAACTTAACAAGAAAAGCATAGCAAATTGAAACAGGTTTGATTGCCACCATTGAGTCAATGGCTCCCAAGCATTGAGTGACTTTTAATATTTACATTTGTGTCAAAGAAGCAGCAATAGCGGATGAATCAAAAAACAAAATTAAAATCTGTTAAACTTGAGAGTTGCTGCATAAGCAAGTGGTCCTGGGTAGACCAGAAAAGAGTGGCTTTCCAGAGGGAAAGCAAAAGCAAGTCAAAATGGAGCAATACAAACCAGATGTCTGTATTGGCTAAGGCAGGGATGGCAAAAGATGTGGTGGTGATTCAGCTTTATATATTTTTAAGCAATTTCCCCTCCATGCCTTTTAAAGTTACATTTCAATATTGCATTTGTAGCAGTTGCCCTTTTTTATGTTGTAATTTTCTATTAAAATGCTTTAAAGGAAAAAAAATAGGCTTCACAAATTTTTCATAGCTGTACTTTTAAGGGCATAAAAGGGAAATCTGCTATACAGTACTTGTTTCATATGTACACTTTTAACATGTACAAATGTATTTTGTCATATATGCTCTGTCCAAGGTATGTTTAAGGTGCTGGTGAAGATAATTGTTCTTAACTGCTGGCAAATGATTGATGAGAGAGCCTGTCTGAATGAGAAACATGGTGAGTGTTTAGGGCTACCCATCCAACCTTGAGCTGGCAGATATTATGCCTACCTAAAATATGTAGTGACTGGTGAAACCTAAATATGCATATAGGAATGATGGCAAATAGTGCTTTCTCTTTTCACAGTGTAGATGGCATGTTAAGGATTGGGAGACTGGTGAATTACCCCAGCTGTGTTTCCCTAGCCATCTCTAGCAAAAGTCATCAGCCAGTACAAAAACATGGGTTTTAACCACCTGTCAAAATCCACTGTGGTTTTATGCAAATATTTCTTTCCATCTCCAAATGAAGTCTGACAATCAACTATAGTTGGATTCCTTTTGGACAGAGTTGAACAATTCTAGAAGAGTATTAACCAGTGAGAAAAAAACCCCAGCAACTGGAGTCATCAGAAACATAGTTGGCTCACTGCTTCCATGCAGCTGTCAGGGCACCAACAAATCCCCCTCATTCAAACCAAAGGCTCTAGCTGCATCTCAGAAAAAGTAAATTGGTGTATTAGAAATTGCCATGTTGGTGCATGGCTGGGTGCAGCTGGTACTAAATCACATCATACATTTCCCCCTTGACCCTGGTCTTTCCCCCATCCCCTGGATGTCACTTATCCAATAGGATGCACCAGTCTCCAAGAGTCATCCATCATGCTCTCCAATAACCTTATGTTCTGACAACTTTGGGCTGCTGAGTTGATATCTAGGCATTTCAAGAATGCCTTGTCTTCCCCACTCTCTTTTTCTGGCAGCTAAAAAGACCAAAGGAGTATCTTTTTAGTTGACAGCAGCCTCTACTTCCTGGCCACCTCCAGTGATTAGACTCTGTTCATGTTGATCAAAGCCTCTAAGTTGCGGATTTCCTCAGAGATCTGGCAGACACAAGGGAAGAGTTTAGTTTGAAAGAAAATGGACTCTCTTGCTATCAGAGCAGCACAGCCCTGGAAGAACACTGATCTGAGGGGAGGAAATCTGCCCTCTCTAGTCACTTGATTTTGTCACCAATAGAGTAGTCAATGTGTATCCATGGCAAAATCTGTGTTTGGATAAGACAGAAAATATAATTTGAATTCTGCTACAGCTAAGAACAAGGTATGACTTGGGGAATCAAATGAAGGCAGCTGAGGTTTAGGGGCAGGACTGTGCTGCAGTTGGGTGCAAATGAAGAAAGGCTTATCTTTTGTTGATCTTGTTGTTGTTCTCTTATCACACAAAGTAAGTTATTGAAATCATGTTCCTGTGGATCTTCAGTTATGCCCAGACTGTATATAAACCTTGTTAGGAATATCTTGAGCATCCTAATTCTACATTAGTCTCCTCCACACCCTGCCGTTTGAAGATTATGTGTGTGAGATGTATTATAATGAGCTTTGGAGGAAGGATCCATATGAACTGAGAAGGACATTTAGTCCTGTACTCTCTAATTCTTGAGCATTAAAGATTTCTAAAAATAACTCTCCATGTGGATGGCTGAAGGTAAGCTGCTTAAAGTGTGACAAGGAGTCAGATGATATCTGGAATTGTGTTTCAGCTGATCAACAAAGCAATTAATAGCCAGTGATGTTTTTGTATGTAAGAAATATATTTGCAATGATAGCAGATGAAACTTTCTGTTTTGCACTGGCATATTTATTTTCTTAAATACTTGCTATCCAGAAGAGAGTAGATTTGCTGTTCTAAAATACAGCTACTAAATCATCAGGTTTTATAGATGTAATGCTGGACTGCCCAGAGGTTCCATTGCCAGATGTTCCAACTGATGCAGGTGCCATGGCCACAGCATTAGTTTCTCTCAGAACTGACTGCATCATCCCCATTTGGTATCTTCTGCGTGAATGTTTGTTGGAGTAGAAACAGCCCAGGATGGACACCAAGACAATGAAAGAACAGGCAACTAATATGACAATGGTGGCCGTGGAAAAGGGGAGGTGAAACCCTGTAAGGAGAATAAATGAGGCAAAGAGAGAATGGAAAGTCAGAATGCCAATTCACAGAGAAGATGACCAACTGAATCATTACTAGTATAACAGCTAGAACACCAAATGCATCCTGGACCTCTTCATTCTCTCAACTTTTTTAGATGGGTGATTGACAATCATATCAGATCCAAAGAGCTCTCTTCATTTCCACTCCAAATTGTAGTGCCTCCTTCTACTCAGTTCCAAATGTAGGCTGCAGAAATGCCACTGCACACTTGTTTTATGCACTAATCTTTTGGGTTCAAACACAGGTTCTTTGATTAAACCAAGGCTTCAAAGAAAGTCTTGGTGTTTTTACACAGAGGAGATGTTTGCTGTGTAGATCATATCTGGTCTAATGCAAATATCATGAGGCAACTGCTAACTGTACACTATGAACACAGCTGTGGCTTTCTCTTTGAATATCTCCTTAGATTTGAAAGACCATTGGAAAAAAATACTCTGTTGGGGTAGGCTTTCCTGCCCTGGTGTTGGGTGCTTTCCCCACTAGCACGTAACCAGAGTACCCTGGCACTCTGGCAGTAGATATTTTTGGTTGTGTGCCCATGATTTTGCCCTCATTTATCAGCAAGACAAGCTGAAGTGGCCCTTAGCTATATCAGTATTAACATAATGCTTCCTTATTTTGACCCAGTCCAAAGGGAGCTTTCAAGGAAAAGGGACCCCTTAAAAAGAAAATCAGATGATGGACACTGACTGAGAACAGACAAAATAGAGGCAGGAGAAGGATCCACAATGGGGACAGCAGATTTCACTCAGGTAAAGTTTTTTTCTGAAAACTTTAATTTGGCAAAGAGGAAAAGCCCTGGGATCTGACATGTACCTCCTTTGGAGAACATCAAGCTGAGACTATATAAAGGGCTTTGCTCCTTCATGCATCAGAAATACATTATTACTACAGAAAGTACCAGAATCTGTATTTTGACCAACAATCTTTCATAGCCGAGCATTTGCCAATTATAAGATCCCGTAGCAAAGCCCTGTTTCAAACATTTAGCCTAATGACAATTTCTCTTGTACCCAATTACACCTAATCTAGCTGTGAAATCTTATACCATTCTACATAGTTAAAAGTTAAGAGATTTCACAAGACTATGCTGTTCTCTGGAGAAAGGAAATGTTGACTTTGCATTATTGCCTACAGATCAGAAGGAAAACCCAGCAAAAAACCAAACACCATCCTCCCCATACAGCTACTGGATTCTCAAGAATCACAAATGGAATTCAGTATTTGCAGGCAGCTTTACAAAACAAGTTAGCTTATAATTAAAGGCTAATTCTCCCTGACTATTATGTTTACAACTGTTTCTTACAGACATGCATCTATAGCAGAGGTCTCCAAACTTGGCAACGTTAAGGCTTGTGGACTTCAACTCCCAGAATTATCCAGATGGCTGGAGAATTCTGGGAGTTGAAGTTCACAAGCCTTAACGTTGCCAAGTTTGGGGACCCCTGATCTATAGGATGGAAATATTTGCAGCATAAAAAATGGCTGATATGTTTATTTCTACTGACACCAGATCCATTGGCCACCACAGTATGAAGGAAGAAATGTGTGGTTTGCCCTCTTACCAATTGCTCTGTAAAACACATCATCATATCTATGGCCTTCGTTCTGTACCACCCCCTGCCCCAAATCTCAACCCATCAAAAAATGGAAAAATTTGATATTCTCACCGGTTACATCTTCTTTCATTTTTTCTTTCCTCATGATAATATTCGCCATCTGGTTCAGAGATCGCCCAGCAGCAGGAGATGTGTTGGATATAGCAGGGGCAAAGTTGGTCACAATGGACACCAGCTCCAAAGTCCTAGAGCTGTTCTGCAAAGAGGTCTGGGCCTGCTCCTCTTTCAGTTCAATGGGACCAAGTGTGAGGTCTCTTTCTCCAAATGTTCCTGGAAAAGGTGAATAAGAGTTTGGAATTCAGCCCTGACATTGTGGTATATGATTACCACAATGTCTCTTATGCAAAGTGATTCAATTTATCCATGCTGTTCTTTTAATTCTACTTGGAATACATGTGAGATGGTCATGTAGAAATTTGATAAGTAAATAAATTTTATGGACTTCAGAATTCCCAAATTAGCCTGAACTCAGCTAATGTAGAGGAACAAACTGGATGCATCTATTTGAGCAGGTGCCAAACAAGGCCAGTAAGTAAAGCATTATTTTGCTGAACTTTTAAATAACAAACATTAAAGCTCAAGGATTATCCTGCAAGGAGGATATTGTTTATTAAATTTATACACTGGACTCTTGGAGATCTTCGGGTCTACAGAAATAATTAAAAAACCCTGACCCAAAAATACAAAGGAAAAGAAAAAAACAATAACCAATAAACCCAGATGACAATATCTTCATTAACCCCCAAATATCCTCTGAAAAAATGTTCTGAGCTCTGTTTTCAGCAGCCTCTGGAAAGCTACCTCAGAGGGACCTAATCTTACTTCTAGGAGGCTATTTCCAAATGTGGGTACCATTATCCAGAAATAATGTCTTGTAGCTTCAGCCTCTCTTGCCTCATGAAAGTGTGGAACCACCTCCAGCATTTCCCCCCCAGGACAGCTACATTGGATGGGCTGATTCTGGCTGGAGAAGAGATAGCTGGGCACCAAGGTATAAGGGTTTATAAATTAAAACCAGCAATTTCAGGAGCCCTTGTGTTCATTCTCTCTCTTTTTTACTCATTGTCCAGGTATTGATTCTAGCACTTCATTTCTCGAGCAACACGGAATATGAAAGGACATGCTGACCAACAGGGTTTGGCACCCAAGACGCAATCTCGTCAAGGGCCCAAATCTCCTCCTGGTACTAGAGGCCAAAGTGGGATCAGATCTACCAGATGCCTGAGATGGAGCATTCTAATATGGGAGATCACACTACCTCTCCTCTGCTGCTGTCTCCGTTTTCTTTTTTTGCTGCCACAGCCAGTACGAGATGCACAACAGGAACAGTCAACCCCTTCGTGGGAGCTCCAGGTTGCAGTAGTGCGATCATAGGAACATGCCTTATTGAGACGGTTTGCTGAGCCCACAGGTACTGCCTTCAAGTGGCAGATGAGGTAGATCTAAAAGAATCAGAACAGATATTAGCTGGTAACTGTAACTGTCCTGTATTTGAGAAAGGGAAGACAAAGTACAGAAAAATCCATGGTAATCCCTTACACCTGTAGGAAGTTAGCACCCACCCCTCTCCTAGAAAAATGAAATATCCTAGGAAATATTAAAAAGGCAGAATATTTCCCCTAAAGAGAGTAGAAACTCAGAGGCAGAAACTCACCTCAGAAGCTCACCCCCACCTTTGTTAATGGGTGGGCCATTAAGGCCTGGGCCAGAATATTTTATGTAACAAAGATATCCAGATAAAGCTATAGTAATTGCCCAAAGCCCTTTTCATTACATCATCATCCAACAAGGCTCAACCAAGCCTGGAACTCAGGACAGCCTACAGAGTTGCCCCTGCATGGCCCCATGGGAGTCTGACAACCAATCAGAATACAAGCTCAAATTCAAATCTCAACAGAGGGTATAAAACCAGGCACTTTCAGCCCCCCCCCCCCAGATCTTTTCCTTCGTTTGAAGCATGTGATCATCCTTTTCACTTTGGAGCTCCAAGCCATGAGGTCCTGTCCACCATTTAACCATCTTTCCAAACAGCCTCCATGTTTCCAGTGTCTTTTTCCCCACTTGGAACTGAACCCAGAAGAATAATTCTTCCAACACACCAAAGCATCTGCTATTGTTGGCATAATTACTATTAATAATAATAATTGGCATCTGTTGTGATGCATAAGGAGGACTTCTTCCATTTCAATACCTCCCCTCAATACAGGCAGTTCCAGAACTAAGTTAGGAGGATGGCTTTATTCCTCACCTTTTGAAGATGATATCATAAGATGATATATGATATCATATATGTGCTTAGATTTTCCACCCCAACTCATACCCACACACTAATCAAGTATCCTAGCCCTACATTTAAAAATCCAACTTCAATTTCTTCCATCTTCTATCTTAACCTGATTGTTGGAGGCTCCAATGAAGGTAAATGTATCCAGTTGCAAACGGAGAAACCCATCTTCTCGTGTGGCAAGAAAGTGGGAGCCACCATGCTGCCCATCTACAAAGCATCTGCAGAATAGACAGAAACAACATGAATGGGCTCATTTTCCTTCCCCAGGTTAACAATACTTTTAATTATGTCTTTCTTTGTGTTTGTCAACAGTATTGCAATGATGAACACAAAAGCAAGCTGGGAGGTTTTGAGCCAGAAACCCTCTCTTAAGTCCAGCCCACATCACAGGATCGTTGTTGTGCAAAAATGTCCATTAGGTGGACCAGACCATGATAAACACCACACGGAGGGCTAAAACTACTCTTACTGAGATTGGCTGCAACAACAGAATCTTGCAAATCTGATTGTGCTGTGCCCTTCCTCCTTTCTATAGTTCAGTGAATTATGGGAGATGGTGCCTGAGCCACTTCTCAGTGTTATCTAGACATTGCTGAATTTAAATTTGTTTAGGCCCTTTTGCTTAGGAGAAACAGCATTGTGCATATCTCCATCAAGGTCATGTTCTTTACTGTCTACTGGAAAACAGGAGGAGGGAACATAATGTACCACACATTAAGTTGTACAAACTAAAGTAGGATCCCAAAATAAACCACCATTTTGACCTCTGCATGTAAGCTAGTAGCAGTAGAATTGGTAGATTTCCAGATAAACCCCTTACTTTAGAAAGACGCTTTATTTTGAGAAACAGGAAATCACTGCCATTTCTACATATTTTAGAAACAAAAATAATTTCCTCCAAATCTAAGTTCAAGCTGACATGATGATGAAATAGTGGCCAGCTTCTTTAGTCATGCTAAACCACAACCTCATTTTATGGCTTAGCCTTAGACACTTCAATGGGTCGAAGGAAGAGTTGGTTATGGAGCTTCATTTTAGGGATGATAAACAATAAATAGCCATGGTTTCTACAGGTCTCCTTACACCTCCCAAAGGGCTGCTCCTCCTCACTTCTTTTTTCTCAGGTTTCTTCCTGAGAACAGACAGGAAGAAAAATATGAACTTTCTGTCAGAGTATATTCATGAACTGGAATAGAGCTTAGTAACAAGGTCAGCCAATGAGAGCTGAATTGAGGGCTGAAACTTAAAGAGAGAATCTGGGCTTGGTTTATCTCTGTTCTGTGTTCAGCTCTAAACTGAAAGAGAAACTATCTTGTTTACTTGCCTGCTGAACTAAAGTGAAACTGATGTCTGTTTCTGAGCTCCCAAATTGTTGTTCTGTTCTGAACCTGTAACATGTCTGCTTCTGTTTGAGTTTGCTCCATGTTGAAGAAATCTACAACTGGTATTGTAAAATTTACTTGTGTTTATAAAGAAGTTAAACGAAGCCTCAGCCATCTGTGTTTACTTTTCTGGCGCTGAATTTACGTTGCAATACTCTGAACACTCTCTATCTTTGGACACAATTCGACTCAGAATAGATCTGTTCTCCAGCAGTCACTTTGGGGCATCTATGTGCTTTTTATAAATGGTGCAAGTGTGCTAAAACGTTATGGGCCTCTCCAGTGGTAAAAATTATAAGCTGCCAAGTTCTCAATCATTGACTTTACCAAACATTCTGCTTTCACAGCTGTTTAATTTCCAAGTGGGGTAGTTGCCACTCAATTCCAAGAAAATAACCGAACACCATTTACCCTCAAAGTCCAATGAGTATGAGCTTACTTTCACAAACACTGAAACTCAGTTATGAATGCTCACTTCTACTAAGAAACATGAGGCTACTTGTAAAGATAATGACCACCAACTCTCATTCTGCTGAGCCCAAACTCCCAAAGACTTACCCATGATTTGTGATAACCTCATATTTCACAGAGGATTCTGCACTTGGCCGGGCGACACATTCATCCACATAGATTCTCAATGGAAGATGGTTATCTTTTCTTACTGATGCCTGGATGTTGATGAGGTCCCCAAGATAGTAAGTAGGGTCAGGCATCAGTTGGGACCAGCTACCTGAAAAACAATATATTAATAGAGCATTATCAATATCACAGAAAAGCAACTGGTAGCCTGCTGGCAACCCCAAAATCTTTCTTTTTCTTTTCTTAATAATTTCTCAAGCTTTTCCTTTCCCCAATGCAAGTTTCAATGGTATGGATTTAATGCTTTAAATACTGTTGGAAGAAATATCCTTCTGGGTTCAGTTCCAGGTGGGGAAAAAGACACTGGAAACATGGAGGCTGTTAGGAAAGATGGTTAAATGGTGGACAAGACCACATGGCTTGGAGCTCCAAAGTGAAAAGGATGATTACGTGCTTCAAGTGAAGGAAAAGATCAAGAAGGGGGGAGGGCTGAAAGTGCCTGGTTTTATACCCAGGGATGGGATTCAAATTTTTTAACAACCAGTTCTGTGGGCGTGACTAGGTGGGCATGGCCATGTGACTGGGTGGGTGTGGCTGCTTCTTTTTTGCAGCAGCACCCCCCTTTTGCAGGAAGCTTCCTGGGGGGGCATTTTTGTTCCCAGAAAGCTTCCCTGGGGCCCAGGAAGGCAAAAAATGGAGCCGGGGGGGCATGAAACACCCCCCACCATGCTCTGTTTTTGGGCCTCCTGGGCCTCAGGGAAGCCTCTTGGGCAAAGTAGTAAGACAGCGAGGGGGATCCTGGCACAGCTGATCATCGGAACAGCGTCAGGAGGGAGGGAAAAACGAGTGACTGGGCGGTGGAGAACGCAGTCAGTGATGTCGCGCATGCATGATAAGGAGTGACTGGGCAGGGAGGGGAGGGGCAGGCAGAGGGGGGGCACCCAGGGTCATGATTTGCCAGTCCTCTGAACTGTGTAGAATCATAACAACCAGTTCTATAGAACTGGTCCGAACTGGTAGAATCCCACCCCTGTTTATACCCTCTGTTGGGATTTGAATTTGAGCTTGTATTCTGATTGGTTGTCAGACTCCTAGGCTTGGTTGAGCCTTGCTGGATGATGATGTAATGAAAGGGCTTTGGGCAATTCCTATAGCTCTACCTGGAGATCTTTGTTATGTAAAATATTCTGTCCCAGGCCTTAATGGCCTGCCCATTAACAAAGGTGGGGGTGAGCTTCTGTTTCTGAGGCGAGTTTCTGCTTCTGAGTTTCTACTTCTCTTTTTAGGGGAAATATTCTGCCTTTTAGTATTTCCTAGGATGTTTCATTTTTCTAGGAGAGGGGTGGGTTTTAACTTCCAACAATACAGAGTGTGAAGGTTTGTTCTCCGAGCTTGTGGGTTGGTTTCTGAATGTTTCGTTACCACGCTAGGTAACATCTTCAATGGAGTTTAGGGGATGTCAGTGTCAGTGTTTTTCTGTTTTAAATACTCTTTAAAATTCTCAATGGGGATTTAAAAATGGCTTTCTACTAGATTTACTTAACACAGGTAGTCCTCGACTTACAACAGTACATGCAGTGACCATTTGAAGTTACAATGGCACTGAAAAAAGTGGCTTATGACCATTATTCACCCTTGCAACCATTGCAATATCCTCATGGTCATGTGATCAAAATTCAACCACTTGGTGACTGACTCATATTAACGATGGTTGCAGTGTTCCCAGGGCCGTGTGATCAGCTTTTGCGACCTTCAGACAAGCAAAGTCAGTGGGAAGCCAGATTCACTTAATAATTGTGTTACTAATTTAACAACTAGAGCAGTTCACTTAACAACTGTGGCAAGAAATGTTATAAAATGAGAACAATCAACCAATGGAACAGCTTGCCCTCGGAAGTTGTGGGAGCATCATCACCTGAGACTTTCAAGAAGAGATTGGACTGCCACCTGTCAGAAATGGTGTAGGGTCTCCTGCCTGGGCAGGGGGGTTGGACTAGATGACCTACAAGGTCCCTTCCAACTCTGATTGTCTGTTCTCTGAGGCAAAATTCACTTAACAACTGTCTCACTTAGCAATAAAAAATTTGGACTCCATTGTGGTCATAAGGGAGGACTACCTGTATCGCAACTTTCTATAAGTCAATTGAAACTGTATTTGACTTGATTAGCACACTCACTGTCATAGACTTCCAGGGCAAACACCAGGCTCTGATGGTCCATCACGGTAGAAGTGAAAGGAATCCAAGTAGGACGGAGTCCAAGTGAAGAGACATTCCAGGACCTAAATGTAAACATCGTGTTTATCGATTCACATCCTCTTTGCATTTCCAAAGCTCTTTAATTGTTTTTATATTTATCTTTTTACTGTCTGTAAGCTGCCCCAAATCCCCTTATAGGTGAGAGGGGCAGTATATAAGTTTAATGTAAAAATAAAGGACATTATACAATTTCCTAGAAGGAAAGCCGCAGTTAAATGCAAAACCAGTTCAAATTAATTCTCAGAACTCAGGAGGCTGGTAGCAATAATGCCAGTTCTGATCGTATAAGAGACTTTCTATCTATGTAGCTTCTTGGCCTGCTTTAAATAGATAACGAGCGATGGATTCCCACATTTCAATATTTAAGACCTGGTCTATAATTACAGAGTAATTATAACTGAGACTATCCCACTTCTTTCACCAGTACTCCATGACTTACCTAGGATAGAAACAGTTTATAGCATGGGAGAATGGACTGGTCCTGATCACCCCATCTGGAGCTGAAGGCACATAGTGGAGAATGTTCTTATAATGGATGCTTCTTGGAAGAAGCTATGGGGTCAAATAAAAAAAAACTATGCAGAAGCTCCTTTTAAGGTTATATTCTAAGACAATTAAGGGCCTTACCCCACTGCTGAATTAAAGTGCCATTCACCCATCCTTGAGTAAACTAACATGAGCTCAATAGGATACTGCATCCCCATCTGCTGATCCTTATCCTATGTTTAATGCTCTGTTCTGCTCATGAGTGAACAGTATAGTATAATTTGGATATTGCATAATTTTGTTCCAACATTGAGTTTGGAAGAATGAAAGGAAATCCCAACAGACAAATAATCTCCTCCCCACCCCAAGACTACTAAGGTTGTATTAACAGATCCTTCTTTCTGATTTCAGAAAAAAAATCAATGAAATTAGTGTGACTCTTGTTAAGTAGCTCTTGCTAATAATCAAGGCCAAGACTCTAGCTTCATTCCAAGACATGGCATCTAGAGTTGGGTAGAGGATGACATGAGAACAAATAAAACCAGCTTATCTTTTGACAAAGCACCCTCATCAGCTAGATTTAGAATTATTACTTTGCAACAGAAAACCTCCTATCCACTGTGAGATATTTTGGAGCAACTTCAGGAATCTATTAATAAATTAAGTACGAAATGGGGTGCAAATGTCTCTTAATCAAAAACTTTATAACTGAGTATAAGGACAATTTTTTTACCCTCACCAAACTGCTTCAGTAAATGGTAAAAATGAAGAAAGCAATAGCAATCTGGGGTCCTCATTTTACCAACCTTGGAAGGATGAAAGGCTGAGTCAACCTTGAGCCTGGTGAGATGCGAACTGCAAATTACAGGCAACCGGCAGGCAGCAGAAGTAGCCTGCAGTGCTGCACTCTAACCACTGTGCCACCATGACTCATGAAGATATATGACATTACAGAAGAATCCGAGAAGAGAAATAACTTTCAAAATGCCCCAAGCCTACAAGCAAATCATTGCTTCCCAGAAAAGACATTACAAATGAAAAAAATGACATACATTATTTAAAAAGTTTAAATAAAAAGGAACATAAGGAAAAAAGTTAAAAAATATATTAAGGACTACAAAGTAGATATGTTAAACTGCTTGATCAAATGCCAAATTCTAGATGTTATCTGTAGTTTCTTATTTGGGGTTTTTGGCTAGAAATAAAACAAAATGAAAACTCTGGAGTTTGTAAACGTATATATTGTAAATGTATATATTGTGCTATGCTTGTAAGTACTATTTCTTACTGATACCATCCCAATATTATGTAGTATCTGCACCTGTAGAACATATCCAAAAATTGTTGCTAAATAATTTTCAAGACACAATTGTCCATAAATTGAAATATGGTAAAACAATCATTTCAATCTATTATGCATAAGTCAGGATATACAGGTGAAACTCAAAAAATTAGAATATCATGCAAAAGTTCATTTATTTCAGTAATGCAACTTAAAAGGTGAAACTAATATATGAGATAGACTCATTACATGCAAAGCAAGATAGTTCAAGCCATAATTGCCATAATTGTGCTGATTAAGGCTTACAGCTCATGAAAACCCCAAATCCACAATCTCAGAAAATTAGAATATTGTGAAAAGGTGCAATATTCTAGGCTCAAAGTGTCCCACTCTAATCAGCTAATTAAGCCATAACACCTGCAAAGGGTTCCTGAGCCTTTAAATGGTCTCTCAGTCTGCTTCAGTAGGAATCACAATCATGGGAAAGACTGCTGACCTGACAGTTGTGTAGAAAACCATCATTGACACCTTCCATAAGGAGGGAAAGCCTCGAAAGGTAATTGCAAAAGAAGTTGGATGTTCCCAAAGTGCTGTATCAAAGCACATTAATAGAAAGTTATGTGGAAGGGAAAAGTGTGGAAGAAAAAAGTGCACAAGCAGCAGGGATGACCACAGCCTGGAGAGGATTGTCAGGAAAAGACCATTCAAAAGTGTTGGGGACTTTCACAAGTAGTGGACTGAGGCTGGAGTCAGTGCATCAAGAGCCACCACACACAGATGGATCCTGGACATGGGCTTCAAATGTCGTATTCCTCTTGTCAAGCCGCTCCTGAACAACAAACGACATCAGGAGCGTCTTACCTGGGCTAAAGAAAAACAGACCTGGTCTGTTGCTCAGTGGTCCAAAGTCTTCTTTTCTGATGAGAGCAACTTTTGCATCTCATTTGGAAACCAAGGACCCAGAGTATGGAAGAAGAATGGAGAGGCACACACTGCAAGATGCTTGAAGTCCAGTGTGAAGTTTCCACAGTCTGTGTTGATTTGGGGAGCCATATCATTTGCTGGTGTTGGTCCACTGTGCTTCATTAAGGCCAGGGTCAATGCAGCTGTCTACTAGGAGATTTTGTAGCACTTCATGCTTCCTTCCGCAGATGAGCTTTATGGGGATGCTGACTTCATTTGGCACCTGCCCACACTGCCCAAAGCACCAAAACCTGGTTCAATGACCATGGGAGTACTGTGCTTGATTGGCCAGCAAACTCACCTGACCTGAACCCCATAGAGAATCTATGGGACATTGCCAAGAGAAAGATGAGAGACATGAGACCGAACAATGCAGAAGAGCTGAAGGCCACTATTGAAGCATCCTGGTCTTCCATAACACCTCAGCAGTGCCACAGGCTGATAGCTTCCATGACACACTGCATTGAGGCAGTAATTGCTGCAAAAGGGGCCCAAACCAAGTACTGAGTACATATGCATGCTTATACTTTTCAGAGGTCTGATATTGTTCTATGTACAATCCTTGTTTTATTGATTGCATGTAATATTCTAATTTTCTGAGATTGTGGATTTGGGGTTTTCATGAGCTGTAAGCCATAATCATCACAATTATGACAAATCACGGCTTGTACTATCTTGCTTTGCATGTAATGAGTCTATCTCAAATATTAGTTTCACCTTTTAAGTTGCATTACTGAAATAAATGAACTTTTGCACGATATTCTAATTTTTCGAGTTTCACCTGTACCTGGAATTCTGTGTCTGGGCACTACAGTTCAAAAATGACAATGACACCTTGAAACAACTTCTGAGAACTGCAACCAAGATGATATGGAAATCAAACTCTATAAGGTATAATTAAAGTATTTGGGTATGCCTTGCCTATAGAAGAAATTATTAAAGGGAGATATGATAGCAATCTTCAAATGCATGAAGATTGTTGCATAGAAGCAGGAGTGGATTTATGGCAGAATCATATCCAAAGGGTTCAAATAACAAGGAAGGAGGTTCAGGATAGACTTCCAGAGATCTAGTGGTTCTGTCATTCTACTGCTATTATCCAGAAGGGTACTTGCCTTCCCAAGTAGTGTTATTGCAAAGACCTCTGTAATTAAAACTATTAACAAAATTCCAAAGCCAGAGTTATCTTACTTGTCTGGTGGCTTCACAAGCAAAGAGAGGATATTCCAGCAGGAGAACATTTGGATGTACAGCTGTCACTTTACAGTCAGATCCCAGAATGAGTTCATTGGCGTTAACCATCACACCAGTCCCAAAGAGATTCACAGGAACGGTGATCAATAGATGTGAGCTTCCACACGACACTGAAACTGCAGAAGATATAAGGGGTCAGGCTAGAGCAACCTGGAGCAGCATATTCTTTTCCTCACAAACAGGAACATGCAAGGGTTTTCATAAATGGCATCATTATGCTCCTGAAAAGATGGAGGATCCAGAGGGTCAAATCAGAGCTCCAATCAATTTGAGATCATCATTATACACATTGCATAAGTTGCTTCCAAGAGGTCAGGAGCAAAACATAAAGGCCTCATTTGTTGTTGGTTCCCACCAATTAGCTTCAGAGCTGCTGGCAGAGCAACTAGCCAGCTCAGAGGGTAGATAGTGGGGAGGTGAGGGCAGCCACTGAGAGGAAGAAAGACTTGTGGATGGTCTGAAGCCCTTATGTCAAGTCTACTGCCATCAGAAGTGTATTCTTCTAACACCATTTAACCGTTGTTAACCATCGGCCTTATTTGTTAAGTCTCTGCTTAAAAGTCAGAGTGTCTAGGAAGCTTTTCCACCATCCCTCATTCCTTTGTAATGAAACCAACAAGTAACTGAAGCAACCACATATTCAAAGCTTGTCCTTTAAGTCCTGAAATGTGCAGAAGCAGCCACTTCAGGTGAAGTAACTACTCAGGCAGAAAATTAGAATCAAACTCTTTGTTATATCTTAAGCCACCAAGCTCTTTAGGGCACTTGACAGTCCGATCAAGCCATTTTGTGCCTGTGTTCACATGCCATGCTACTTTCTCATGCTTAACTAAACCACAACTTATTCAATTGACCCAATTGTCAACCCTGAACTAATTACAATATGTAAATCTAAAAGGTAATTAGTAGTTTGTGGTCCTGGGAGTTCTGTAAATTTATCTTGCATTTCTCCAAAGCTCCCCTGATACTGATACATTAGCTGAGTTCACATAACTCCTAATTTGGTTTATCCTGTTTTCCAATACACAGAATATATTGGTGTAACTTATAACTCTAACTTACAATTTCTGCAAAGAAATCAGAAACTGCTTCTTTGTATCTTTTCCCCCCCATTTTTATCTTTCTCTTTATTTTTTGTGGGTGTGGGTGTGGGTGTGGGTGTATGTGTGTGGGTGTGGCTATTTCCAAATATTGTGGCCCAGCAGCTATCCCAATTAACCAGACTATGATAGGAAAACAACCAGTATTTTACTTAGCAATTAAGAAACAAACTTTTGATCAAATGTGAGGTCTTGCAGCAAACAAGCCAAGTTAAAGACTCCTAGGAAAAACCTAACTCTTCTGCTAAAGAATGTGCACATATAAACTGCCTATGTATGAATCTATAGTGAAGTCAGACTGTGTCCAGAAATAACATTTTTTGATGTTGATCATTAGGTTCCCTCTTAACAGTCATGAACTTCTTTAATATTCCCTTTACTGTATCTAGAGATGACTTAATTGACACCATATTTAAATTCTCTAAACCCTACAGGCATTTTATAAATAAAGCAGCTTGAGGCACATCTTACCATAGATTCTATTTTTTAAATTCTCCATAGCTTCCCCACCCCCTGGTTTACCCAGTTTGGAAACCATGCAAAGATGGATCCAAAAATTGGTGGAGTTAGATTTACTATCTGCAGATGATTTATATTTTTAGAAACTGCATATCCCCAGTCACTATTATAAGTTCAGCTTCCATTTAAAAAGTTCCAGTATATAAATTGAACGTGTTTCTTTACATAGAACTCACAGATTCCATGCACTGTATCTGTTCATTTAAAAAAGAAAAGAAAGAACTGCTTTCCTTAACTCTGTGTCTACAAACTTTCATGCAACTAAAGATTTTGCACAAGTTAATCTAATTAAGTATCCTCTAACAAGACTTGTCTATTGATCTGAAAGCATACCAAATCTAGCAAAATGCCCAGAACTCAAAAACCATTTGGTTTTCTTTCTCATTCTGAGTCAAATTCTCCATTTCCCCCCATTTTACAACTTGGTAAGATGTCCTAATAAATATACTTTCACCCCATTCCCAGCACTGGTTCACTAGCCTAGTGAGTTGGGTGGCTTGTGTTATGAATACATTAAAGGAACAAAGCTAACTCTTCCCTAACACCAAGCAATACACTTCAGCTTTAATTAATCCTCATGAAAAATTGTTTTGTAATTAGACTTGCATCTTGGCAGATGTTAAATAACAGGAAACAGCCTATGATCAAAAACATTTAAGCCTAGTTCTCTCTGGATTGAGTACAAAAAAAACAAATTACAATAGTTAAGGAGCAATCAATTAATCTTTCTTCCTTTTCTTTTCACTTCTCCAAATTGTATTCCCTCTCTGCATTTACCTGAGGAGTTCTGAGTAGAAACACCAGCAATTAAAAGCAACAAAGCCCATATTCTTAGATGATTCTCCATGGTTCACAGCAACTACTCAAGAATTCTCTCAGGTGAGAGTGCTGGGCCCTCTCATTGGCTTCATTTATAGCTCATGCAATACTCAGGTGCCTTGGCTTCTTCCAATGAAAAGCTATAAGCTATTTCCTACCTAAATGATGAAGCCATTTCCTTTGCTCTGAGTGAATTCAGAAGTGGTGTTCAGGCTAGGTTCACACTCCTTTCTGGGATAAAAGGCTGGTTTTGTGGTTAATTCATGTAATATACTTTGTCAGTAGTAATTCCACCATGTTGTTCAAATACTAAGACATTTTGGAATCAGGAATAGACTTTGTAACCAATGTTTATTGAAGGTTACAAGTTCTAGTTTCTATTAATCCAAAATGGCAGCTATTCTGAATTCAGCATTCTAATATGCTCAATAGAAGTATACAGAAAGTTGTTACAATACATTGTAAGTAAACTCATAGACAGAACTAATAATTACTTTGGATAGTATGATATTTAAACCCAGTTTCCTTGTTTAGCAGACCATAGCTAAAACAAACAGTGGAGGCGCAGTGGTTAAAATGCAGTAATGCAGGCTACTTCTGCTGATCACCGGCTGCCAGCAGTTTGGCAGTTCAGGTTTCACTGGCTCACTGGCTTCACCAGCTCAGCCTTCCATCCTTCCGAGGTGGGTAAAATGAGGACCCAGATTGTTGGGGGCAATATGCTGACTCTGTAAACCGCTTAGAGGGCTGTAAAGCAATGTGAAGCTGTATATAATCTAAGTGCTATTGCTATTGCTATATCAAGCTCACTATGCGGTATAAGGAATAAAAGAGCTACAAATGGGAGAATTTATAACACACATTCAATTTAATTTATTTTCAAACAATTGTCCATGCATTTTCAACTTGTTCATCTTTCAAGAATGTTGTGTGGCATTAAATATTGGGCCATCAAATAAGAATTCATTTCTTTAGAATACTACCAGAATAATCTAGTATTAATGGCAGTCTTAATGTTAAATGATAGTGTTAATGATGGTCTCATAGACCACCAGCACAGCACGTCTCTATCCAACTTTATAGGAGATAAGAGTAGATGGACTACAGAAAAAGGGACCAGAGGGGGACACATCCACATATGCCTAAAACAGCCTGTAAACACTATGATCTCACCCATGAGAGATTGCCTGAGCTCAGGTTCCTATGTAATTACATATTAGTATGTAATATGTGCAGAGGTATTAATTGAAACAACCTTTTTCCTGGGTAACTTACTTAAAAGGACATTGGGTTCTAGTTTTAACTCTCTTACTCTGTTGATCTTTGAAATTTGCCAGTGAGAAGGCACAGATCTTAGCCTCTAATTTAAGGGCCTTCAAACTTGGCAAGTTTAAGGCTTGTAGATTTCAATTCCCAGAATTCCTGAGCTAACATGCCTGGAGGAGGAATTCTGGGAGTTGAAGTCCACAAGTCTTAAAGCTGTCAAGTTTGAAGAACCCTGTTCTAATTCATTATTCTACCTGAGTACAGGTAGCTCTTGACTTATGATCACAATTGAACCCAAAGTGTCTGTTGCTAAGTGAGACAATTGTTAAGTAAGTTTTGCCTCCTAAACACAAGTTTTCAAGACTATATGTAAGAATAGAATCAAAGGGACAGACAGCAAGGATTTTACCCTATTGATTACCTCCATCAGTAAACCCCCTCCCCCTTGGGTCCTCCAAGGCAACTGGCACACCAGGGTTTGAGACTTGTTGCTAAGCAAGATTGTTGTTAAGTGAGTTTTGCCTCATTTTACAACCTTTCTTGCTTCAGTTGTTAAGCGAATCATTGCAGTTGTTAAGTTAGTAACACGGTTGTTAAGTAAATTAGGCTTCCCCATTCACTTTGCTCGTCTGAAGGTCGCAAAAGGCGATCACATGACCCCAGGACACTGCAACTGTCATAACTTATGAGTCGGTTACCAAGCATCTGAATTTTGATCACATGACCATAGGGCCGTGATGGTGAACCTATGGCATGCATGCCACGCAGAGCCATTTGTGCTGGCATGTGAGCCGCAGGCAAACTTACCTTACTGAGCATGCACACGCCTCACAGCTGATTTTCCCCGGTTGGTTTGAGGTTTTTTCGGCATGGGAAGTTTGGCTTCTCATCCTGAATTATAGGCCCGTTTCATCACTTCCTGTAATACCGGAAGTGACGAAACAGGCCTATAATTCAGGCTGAGAAGCCTTGCAGAGGCTTTTTCCATGCCCCTGGGAGGCCAAAAAGGCCTCAAACCAGCTGAAAAATCAGCTGTGAAGCACAGTTCAGGTAAGGGATTGTGAGCGCATGCGCAGGGGCATGGGGAGGGGGGCATGCATTGCATTCTGGGTGCTGGCACGCGGGCGCTGGCATGCAATTTTGGCACAGGAGCCCAAAAAGGTTAGCCACCACTGCCATAGGGATACTGCAATGGTCATAAGTGTGAAAAAGCAGTCAGAACTCACTTTTTCCAGTGCCGTTGTAACTTCGAATGGTCACTAAGTGCATGGTTGTAAGTCAAGGACTACCTGTAATGACTGATTTTGGTACTTGAAGGACCATCACAGGGAAAACAAAATGCTGATTTATTCTCATGTCACCTGAGGGCGGGACAAAAAGCAATGGGTGGAAATTCATCAGAGGGAGAGCCAACCTGGCAATAAAGAGGAATTTCCTGACATTGAGAATGATTAATCAGTGGAACAGCTTCCCTCCCAGAGTTCTAGGTGCTCCATCGCTGGAAGTTTTCAAGAAAAGATTGGGCAACCATTTGTCTGGAAAGGTATAAGGACTCCTACCTTGGGCAGGGGGTTGGACTAGAAAACCTCCAGGGTTCCTTCCAGTGCTATGATTCTATATGAGTAGGGAAGTATTGGGAACAGATAACAGATAATCAGAGTTGGAATGGACCTTATAGGTCATCTAGTCCAACCCCACACCCAAGCGGGAGACCCTACACCATTTCTGACAAATGGCAGTCCAATCTCTTCTTGAAAGTCTCAAGTGATGGCGCTTGTTATGTATGCAGTGTTTGAAATCATTGGTTTAGTTTGAATTGTTCTTGTTAAGTGTTGGAGATGATTGGTTTAAAAAGTGTGGGAAAACCCTGCACTCTGATTGGCTGTCAGCTGTGGCTGCCGGCTATAAGTAGCAGCCGCAGCAAAGCCAGTTGGGTCCGTTCTGAGCTGAAGTCACTAATAAACTTAAGAGCTGAAGCAGTCCGCGTCTGCCTCTTCATGCAAACTTAACAGCGCTCCCACAACTTCCGAGGGCAAGCTGTTCCATTGGTTGATTGTTCTCAACCTTATTTCCAGGTTAAATCTCTCCCTGTTCAGTTTCCATCCATTATTCCTTGTCTGGCCTACAGGCACTTTAGAAAATAACTTGACCCCTTCCTCTCTGTGGCAGCCCCTCAAATATTGGAAGACTGCTGTCATGTCTCCCCTGGTCCTTCTCTTCACCAGACTAGCCAAATCCAGTTCCTGCAACTGTTCTTCATATGCCTTAGTCCCCAGTCCCCTAATCATCCTGGTTGGGAACATTATTTATTCTATTTTAATGATATATTACAGATCATCAACACAGATGTAATATTGTTGGAAGAGATACCAAAAAAGAAAGGAATATAACTTTTGACAGACTTTATTAGTTTTATTTCTTTTAAAGTGACAAAAAGGGATTAATCCACAAAGATAATTATGATAAATTTACATACACTGTCAAAGAAAGAAAATGTGTAGTAAATGAAAAAACGAAAAAATGCAACAAAGGAAAAATGAAAAGAAAAGCATCATTTTAACAGTAAATAATTACAATTCTCTATCTAATGCAAATACTATTCAAGTATATCTGTATTTATACTTCTAATACATTTATATAACTCATTTTAAGCCCTCTGTTTAAAGAAGCATTATCATTTGCATCAACACTGAAATAACAATGTGAGGTTTAGAAATAAACAAAATAATGTCATCTCCATACAGATCTTTTAAAAAGGTGAAAGTGGCATCCTTTTCTACAGGTGGTCCTCGGCAGTTTATTTAGTGACCATTCAAAGTTACAACAGCACTGAAAAAAGTGACATGACCATTTTTCACATTTATGACCATTGCAGCACACCTGTGGTCACATGATCAAAATTCAGATGCTTGGCAATTGACGCATACTTTTGACAGTTGCAGTGTCCCAGCGTCAGAGGTGGTATCAGTGGTGGGATTCAAAATTTTTCACTACTGGTTCTGTGAGCGTGGCTTGGTGGGCATGGCAGGGGAAGGACACTGTAAAATCTCCAGTCAGAGGTGGCATTTGCCGATTCTCCGAACTAGTCAAAACTTCCGCTACCGGTTCTCCAGAACTGGTCAGAACCTGCTGAATACCACCTCTGATCACACGACCATGGGACTCTGCATCCAGCATAACTACAGGCCAGTTGCCATTTTGAATTTTGATCATGTGACCATGGGGATACCTCTGAGTGGTATTTAGCAGGTTCTGACCAGTTCTGGAGAATCGGTAGCGGAAATTTTGAGTAGTTTGGAGAACCAGCAAATACCACCTCTGACAGGAGATTTTACACTATCCTTCCCCTGACACGCCCACCAAGCCACGCCCACAGAACCTGAAGTAAAAAAAATTGAATCCCACCACTGCGCCAGGGTCGTGTGATCATTTTTTGTGACCTTCTGACGAGGAAAGTCAATGGAGAAACCAGATAAACTTAACGGCTGTTGTGTTATTAACAACTGCAGTGATTCACTTAACAAATGTGGCAAGAAAAGTCGTAAAATGGAGCAAAATCCACTTAGCAAATTTCTCACTTAGCAGCATAAATTTTGGGCTCCATTGTGGTCGTAAGTTGAGGACTACCTGTTTTCCTTTTTAATAGTGAGAAACATGCTATTAACCATGACTTTAGATATTCCAAAGAAGGTGAGGTAAGGGCCTCGTTCACTGCCTGCAGATGCCCCACTGCCATCTTTCTCTTCTGATCTTTGACTACAGAACTGAAAAACCAGGCAAGATAAGCATTTGGCTCATCTGGTGGTTTTAGTTGAACCTTGTTTTATCATTAAACAGGACTCTCTGGGAATCATCTTTCAGTGGTACTCAGCACCTGCTTTCCAGGCAGTGGTGGATTCAGGCTCACTGGTGCCCTAAGCACTGACATTTCTTGGTGCCCCCCTCCTTTGTACATACAAGATTTTTTTACAAATCTTCATTGGGTTTTTTCTTTCTTTCTCAACTTTGTGGTGCTCCCTTTGGGCCTGATGCCCTAAGCACTTGCTTAATCTGCTTAATGGCTAATACACCACTGCTTTCAGGCATACTGAAGTCCAGCTTTACAATCACACTTGTGTTGGCCTACATGTCTTGAAGGACATGTCCACATTAGGAGGCATTACTCAATATCTCTTGCTTTGTTATGGGAAAGCAAGAGGACAAGGGAGGAGCCCTCTCTGCCTCTGCTTTTCAATCACAGCAATACTTCTCTGTGCTCGCCACATTGCATGATAGCCCTGCATGATGGTGAGAGCTCTGGTAGGATTCCTGCTCCTGCTTCTCAGCCAAGGACAGCACTGCCTTGGGTGTGGTAAGTAGGAAAAACTGGATGGGGCCATTTGGATACCTGGTTCCTTAAGTCCTTCTTTCCTTTATTTCAAGAGGTGCTCTTAGACAACACAATACATTTTCTTCTATACAAAAAATCTGCTGTGATAACTTATGCTTCACTAGCTTCTTTATCAAAATCTTTGCTTTCCTACTGTTAACTGCCTGTATCCCACTTTTAAGGGGTGAGAAATTTCAGGAATGTTAGTGGGTACTCAACATTAATTTCCTTGGAAGGAAGAACATAATCTCCTTCTACAATAAAAGAGTTTATTAATACAACTATATGGATACACATAATTTAATAACAGATTTACTGTAACTGATCTTTATTTTATATCAGATTCTTAGGAAAACCTTACTGGCATAACACTTCTTACCAAGTTTTTGATTATCTCTTCTCAATTCAGTGTGGGTCTATGTACAACTATCTATACAACCAGATTCTTAGTGGGTAAGAAAAATGAGTTATCTCTACTATCATTGTCCAGGTTCAGTTTCTGGCAATAACTTGATTTATGAGTCATTGACAAGAAAATAGTGGTTCTCAATTGTTCCTTTATTGCGTCTTAAGACAGATTGCCTCAGTGGTAATTATACTAATTTCTCCATTCAGAGAAATGTTTTGGAAATGAATCCTCAGAAAGAATTCAGATTAATCAGTCCTCCAAAACTCATTGCTCACCTGGTCATTCATACAGCTCTGTCTTACGCAGCACCCTTTCCTTGATCTTTTGCTGAGGCTCGGCAGCAATTCACAGAGACTAAAGTTTATCTCCATGCCCTGAAAAAATTCCAAGTTCCTACAAATTGGATGGTTAAAAGTTGGATTTTTAATACAGCAATTGGATTAAGTGACTGAATTAGATTTTTCTCATATCAATTTTGTCAGTTTGAGTTGTCTCCATTTCCATATTCACCCTCATTCTAATCTACAGGGCACTGCACCTATTCTTGCTTAGATCCAAGTTACGGAATATCAACCATTTTCCTACTTCTTGTATTCAATATTGTTACATTTTCCCCATTTCTCCAAGAGATGAGACATGCTACTGATACAATGTTTTCTTACAAGTGCAATAGATATATCAACTATTAATAAAATAATTGTATTAATTCCATTAGCCTTCATTCATAACACTCAAGAAACTTTAGCTATACCGTCCCCTTCTGATTTTAGTTTACTTTATTGTCATTGCACCTCATACAATGAAATTAAATACCATCTTCAGTGTACATTGTGACTATGAAAATAAACACAAACACACATCCTTCACATTCTATACATTGCATTGAAAACCCCTGATATTGCATTAATATTGCACTATACAGTAGAATTCAATAGAGTTACTGGCCTGGGATAGAAGCTGTTTTTCAGCCTATTTGTCCTTGTTTTTATTATCCTGTACCATCTGGCAGATGGTAATAGTTCAAAAAAAGGGTGCCCAGGTTGAGATGGATCTTTGAGAATGTTTTGAACTTTCTTAAGGCAGAACAATCCATAAAAGCCTGAGACTTCATGAGTAAAAGGAATGATAGTGGTTTGCTCAAAACTATACATCATTTGTGGCTGCAGTAAAGGTGATATTGGAGGTTCACAGCTCCTTCTTAGCATCAAATGAATGCAGCTTTTTATACCTTGTACTTGTTGGATAAAAAAATTTTTTTTTAATTAATTTATTTCTATCCTGCCATGGTGGTGCAGTGGTTAGAATGCAGTATTACAGACTAACTCTGCTCACTGTCAGGAATTGGATCCTGACTGGCTCAAGGTTGATTCAGCATTTCATCCTTCTGAGGTTGGTAAAATGAGGAGACTGGGGGCAATATGCAAACTCTGTAAACCACTTAGAGAGGGCTCTAAACACTGTGGGGTGGTATATAAGTGGTATTGCTTCTTGCTACTTATTATTTTTACAAATAACTCAAGGCAGCAAACATAACCAACACACCTTCCTCCTCCTATTTTCCTCACAACAAAAGCCCGGTGAGGTGGGTTGAGCTAAGAGAGAATAATTGGCCCAAAGTCACCCAGTTGGCTTTCATGGTTAAGGTTTGAGACTTGAAAAGTAAAGTAAAACGGTGCTCCATATTAGAATCCAAACAATATCAGCAGAATTACAGTAAATGTAAATACATACGCAGTGTGGGTCCCTCATTTAGTAATCAGAGGAATTGTCCCAAAAGCTCCGTTTAAGCTTTGACACTTAGGGAAAAGCCCTTGATCCTCCAGAGAGGTATGCTCAAGAAGAGTAGGATGCATTTCTGCAACTGGAGCCTGCCTTGATCACTCATTTCTGAAGAGCTAGTATCTGCATGACATTGCTATAATAATTATTGTCACATTGAGTTTTTCCACATGGTTCTACATTAACATTTTTTTAAAAAATTGAACAGCCTTATTTCTGAATGTAGGATCATTTATAGCAATAGTATGTTTTTAAGAGCACGGGTTTGGCATATACAGTGACATATGGGTGGTGGAACAAGGCCTAGGAGATGCTCTGTTGCCATCTTCTATTTCTCTAGAGTAGCCTAGTAACACCCTATTTTTCCTGGGCAAGAAAGGTCAGAAGTTCACAACTTTCTCAACACAACTTCTCTTCCGTGAAAATTATCCCATCCTGGCCATTAACCTATGTGACTCAACAAATGCTTACGAAGCAAGTGGCTGTTCTCTCACAGATGGTATGCAACATCTTGCCAAGTTACATAAATAGTTTCCTCCTGTTAACATGCAACCCACCTGAAAGGATTCGTTCTTTGGCATCACCTTGCCAGACCTGTTTAGAGCCAGGGTTGTGGAAACTGAGATAAGCAAAGGAAAGTCAACAGTGCTAGAAATGAAGTGACTGTTCGAAGGGGAAAGGTTGGTAGGGAGGATCCAGAGCTGTCCCGGCAGTTTATATAAAGGAAGACGAGCAGGTTTTCACCCTTGACTTCCAATATTCTGCCACATCAAGGAAGATTTGGTCTAAGAAAGGATATACCCACATCTGAGCCCAAAATGTTCCTCTTCACTATTATCATGTGTGCGTTCTATGCAGTCACTAATGCAGCTTCCAGTTCTTCAGGAACTTGCTGTAAGTATTTCAAGTTAATCTTCCTCTTGCATTAGCCCTTCTTAACCTGATGCTTCTCCCTAACTTGATGAATAACTTGACTGAAGGATAATATAGGAGTCAGTCAATAACTTGACTGAAGGAGTTTTAGTCTAACACATTTGGAGATCTTCAAATGGGTGGGTCACGGTGATCAAGTAGGTGCAGGGTTTGCCCTATATTTAAGTGGCAATAGGTCTCTTACACAGTTGAAAGCCCATCTCTGCAGCTATGTCCTTTCCAAGGCACATGTAACTGTTTCAAAGGCTATCACTGGGAGCCTCCATATGCTCACGCAGTGACATTACTTCACTGACAGACTCACCAAAAGTGTCTGCACATAAGACAACTAGAATCAACTTTTGCAACTTTTTGAGCTTTGCCAAGGACACGATTGTTTTAACAATTTGAAAGGAAGTGCTTCATTTGCACTAATGTACTGTGAAAAATGTCTCTTTGCACAACCCTAGAAAATGTATGTAAACATTTCAAATATTTGTGTGCTGAATGAAATATTAATGCATAGAGGGTGTTTAGACTGGATCAACTTTCCTTCATGAAATAGTTTTGTAACTAAACTGTGAACTTAAGTCATCATGATTGCCAGTTTCTATTCTCCATACCTCATTAATGATGAAGCCAAAAAGCTGTGTCCTACCAGTTAAGAAATATCCCCATTAGGGACTTCCAGTTTGGGACTCTTCGGAGACAGACCAAAATCTGCGACTGTGTGCACTTTCAATCTGTGCTCACCACCGGAGCGCCCCAAGCCGGCTGGCTTTGGGGCTAAGCCACCCCGTAGAGGTGGTGAAGAGGGGGGAGACCACTAGCAGGGTCGAGGAGAGCTGTATCTCTCCTCCCCAGCTGGCTTTTACTCCCTTTCCTGAAGGCAGTTGCAGCGGTGGTCAGAAATGGCCACCTCAAAGAAGAACCCGACCAGACAAGATCGTGCAGGAGGAAGTTGGAAAGAATAAGTTTGACTGACCGGGCTGAACAGAGAAATCACCCACTGAAGGTACCTGGAATCAGAGCAACAAAAAATAATACTATCTCTAAAATAGACTTCCTTAAAGCAGCGGAAGAAAAGGGAAAGGGAAAAGAATTGTTTTTCCTTCCTCTTTACAACTGACAGTTCTAACAGATCTTAAACATTAAGAAGAAATTTGAATAAGAATTTATATTAATCCTCTTTGACATTAACAGGCTATTCTTAGCTGAAAATAAAGTGTCAAAGGGACAAAGATTTCTGAATAATTAAACAGCCTTCTGAAAAGAGAGAAAGAAAGTGGAGGAGGAAAGCAGGAAGAGCGTGGAATCTGGAAAAATGGAGGATACCACCTGGAGTTGAAAAGTATTGAGAATGAATTTTAACAAGATTTGAGAAGGATACATTTTAGCTGCAGTCCTGTTACAAGATAACAAAGCCCCTCGAAAGAGAAAGTGAGAAAAGAAGCAAGAGACAACTATAGACTATTGTATGATTCCTGAAATTTTGACAGTGGATCCTAGGGAAACGGACTAAAATTAATTGGGGGTTGTTTAAAAAATAAAGAACTTTTCAAAATGCCATCACTCCTGGAAGAATTAAAGACAATACTTAAAGAATATAAAGAAGAAGCACAAATGAAAGGAGAGACTTTTTGCCCCACATTCCAATTTATTGAAATGGAGATTTTGAAATATCAAACACAACAAGAGACACTTGCTGAACAAGAAGAGCAGGACAAAGAAACCATCTTTAATGAGCAAGCAGTTTTAAGTGTGGTAAAAAGGAAGAAGGGGGGAAAGGGAATTAAAAAGTTAAGATCTGAAGCAATAACCAAAAAAAAGTGCAATTTGAAAAGTAATTATAATGTCAGAAAGAAACAGAAGGGGGGATCTCAAAAGGGAGATTTGGACAGAAAAGGGAACAAAAAGAGAGGGAAAAGAAGAGAGGGGGATGGAAAAGAAAAGAAGCTATGAAGGACTGGAGCAAGATAGAAAGAAACAGGAAAGCATAAAGATTAAAGGATAAATTTATTTGAGAGACACAGAGATAATGGTTAGAAGTTTAATTTAAAAAGAGAATTCTGCAAGGGTACATGAGATAATATTGTTATATTATTAGAAAATGTGTTATGTGTAATGGAATATTTTTTAGTAATTAAATGATGTAAAGAGGATAAGAGAGTAAGGTTTTTAATGATTTAAAATTTAAAAGCTCAAAAGAAACATGAAAGGTTTTAATGCTGTGTTCTAAATATAGTAATAAGTTAATATGAAATACAGATGATTAAAATGAATGATAATTGATGCTATTTGCTAACAAGTAGGATATTAATATTAAAGGTGGAGCTGAATTTGAAATAGAAATATGTATTCTATATATATGTATATCTTTTTTTGTTTTTTGTTCAAGAATTTAATGTGTATCTGTAAGGGAGTGTACCAAGCAGAATTCAGTTGATAGTTATGTTAGAAAATGAATGTCATATTTGTGAAGGTGTACTTTAAGTGTTGAGTAATAATTGAATAGATAATACTTAAAAGATATAAAGGTGTTATAACTCCAGCCTTAGCAACTACAGGCCAAAATATGTATAAGGAAAAAAAGAGTATGAAATTGTAAACAGGACAGATGAAAGTGTTAAAATATTAAATGGAAAGATATGGAAAATTAGAAAAGAAATGTAATTTAAATTAGAAAGGAATGGAATAATTAAAAATAAGATTATAGAAAGTAAAAAAAGGGAAAAGCTATGGAAAAAAATTATGAAAATGGATATAAGATATGGATTAGAACACATAAGATGAATATGTAATTGAATTTATGTCTGTATGGAGAAGTGATAACCTGGGAACACACTGTTCTCAAAATAAGATGTTTTATGTTCTTTATGTATGTGTTTGTCTATGTTTGTCTTTTAAAAATAAAAATAAAAATAATCAAAAAAAGAGAAAGAAATATCCCCATTAGGAGAATGAGTGTGCTCAGGGAAATGTAGTGAGAGAGATTATGAATAACACACATGTGACACGAAGATATACTGAATACTGAAATGTAGATTTTACTTCCAGCAAATGGTTAAGCAGAATTCAAAAAACAGTCCAAGTCAAACACGGTGAATGCAGTCAGTAGTCAAAGCAATAAATCAGTTGATAATCCAAAAAACAAAGTCCTTTTCCTTACCAGTATCATACACAGAGTTCAGTACATGGAGTTTGCAAACAGTAGCAAAAAACTCACAACAATATCAGAAGAATGACAAGTAATTCAACAGCAAAAAGACTCATACGAAATGCAACAATACAAACGGAGAATGGAGTGGAATGGAGTGGAGTGGAGAGCGAACCAGGTTTCTGGCTCCATCTTATGGCTGTTGGCAGAAACTTCAGCCAATCACAATCAGCATTCTCTTAAAGCTACAACATTAATGTACTATCCTGGTGTATATATTGCTAACCCAACTGTTGGGTGACTATCATTCCTAACACTACCTAAATCTTATCATGTTTAATAAAAGCAAGACGGTGAGGAAGCTTTCTAATGATCCCCACCTGACTGAACTGCAGAGCTAAAATTCCAAGCCAGCATGTCCATTAGCTTTCTGAATACACAAATAGTTTTCAATACAGATGCACAGAGTATATTCACCCAGTCAATACACTGTCCACAAAATATGTATGATGTGAAAGAAAAACTGCAAATAAAACATGAATTTTTAAAAATACAGATGCATAGAGCTGAATAATCGCTTACACGTAGAAAAATAAAGTTGTACAATGCAGAAAGTGGTTTATCTCTGTATGTGCTATTGATATGACCTGGAATGTAATAAATTCATAGTGCAACCTTCCCATACCTGGTAGCCTTCCAAATGTCTGTGTTCATATGATATGCATTGCACACCAGTAAGTGCCAATGGGAAAGACAGGTCCCATTGTCCTTACATCAAAGAACATAAGAAATTTACATAGGTCTGGATATCTTTATGAATAACAAGTCTGCCTACGTGATAACTACTTGGTTGTATGGATCTTGCATGATATATACAAATTATTTGAAGTTATCCTTATTATAATTACAGAACTCATTAGTGAACAAAAAATGTTAGTGTGCAAAAAAAGGAGTAAGAGCCAGAGGTGGTATTCAGCAGGTTCTGACCAGTTCTGGAGAACCGATAGCAGAAATTTTGAGTAGGTTGGAGAACCGGCAAATACCACCTCTGACTGGCCCCACCTCCATCTATTCTCTGCCTCCCGAATCCCAGCTGATTGGCTGGGTCTTCTTTTGTTGCCCTGCACAGGAGAACGGAGCTAGAAAGCAGGTTAGTGGGGTGTGGAGGGATTTTGCAGTATCCTTCCCCTGCCACCCCCACCAAGCCACTCCCACCAAGCCAAGCCACATCCATCAAGCCACACCCACAGAATCAGTAGTAAAAAAAATTGAATCTCACCACTGGTAAGAGCCCCTAGCTTTACCAATACAGAAGAAAAATATAATACAGACAATTTCTTTGACTGAACTCTACTTCTGTTGACAAGCTACATCAGAGTGCTCTAGGAACATGTGCTGTTCTTGGTAAACCTCTGGGGTCTTTGTTCCAGATGTCCCAAGTAATCGGCAATGGTTGGTTAGAGGCCTCCAGACTCAACTGGAAAATTGGGCCAGCCTGCAGAGTACACCTGATCCCAGTGTCCTGATTGCTTTGAACTTGGCTGAAGACCACAACCTTAGTGTGATAACACAGTTGGTGAGGCAGATAAAAGAAACAGCTGGAACAGGTATGATGTTGAAATGAGAAGTTTTTACATAAATGAGTTTATTGTTTCTATAACCACTTTGATCCAGTTCATATCTTTATTTTGTTACATTTTGTAAAGAGGGAAACATGGAAATTGTCAATGTACGAGAGCTCATGAATTGGAATAGACATGGAAACAGGTCAGCCAATGGGAACTGTTTGGTGACTAAGAAACAGCACCTGTTGTCAGCCAGATTTCTTGGAGACTGGGCATGGCTTAGGGTTACTGGTCTGTATATAAGAGTTAGTTTGTCCTTGGATCTTTGCTTCTGTGTTTATGTTGCTTCTGTGATTATGACTTCTGGATTCTTCTGGTTCTGACTTCTGCTGCATGGTATTGTATACATGCATCAAGTGTCTTCTATAAATGAATCCTGTTGAATTATTTACTTGTGTGCTGGTTGGATTGCTGCAAACTCTAACAGAAATAGTTTTCCATGTGTCACTTTTTAAAACTGTGGGTAATTGCTAAGCCAAACAGATAAAGAAAAATACCATGAAGCTTTATGATTTATTTTGTTTTTACTAGTACCTCCTAAGTTTGACTATGACGTACCTCCCAAACTTAATTTAAACTTAAGTAAGTCCAATTCTATTTCTAGAATGGCTACTTTTTCTTGGTAATATAATAGGTAACACATGATAGGTAGTCCTTAAGTTGTAACAGGTCACTTAACGATGGTTCAACGTTATGACACCAGCCCCAAAAGTACTTATGATACAGTCCCGAAGTTACAAATGTTGCAGCACTGTGGTAGTCTTTCATCCTTACAACCGACCACAGAAACACTGCAATATTCCCCCTGCCTATTTCTCCCCCAAAGGACCTACTAGTCATTGGATCTGCTATGCTAGCCCACTGGGAGAACAGAAGCCTTTGGGAGTGAGATTTCATGCTCCTTCAGGTCTCCGTCCTCTGCACCAAAAGCTTTTACAAGGGGACGGAAGCCTTCAGTGGCATTCCTTCAGGTCTCCGTCCCCTTTGCAAAAGCTTTTGGTGCAGAGGACGGAAGCCTGAAGGAGCATGAGATCAGACTCCTTCAGACTCACCGAGGCTGACCCATGTTCCAAAAGTGGATCTGGTGTCCTGTGCATGCAACCTTGGCGAGACAGCCAAACTGAGCAGGGTGCACTCATCCCGCTCTGCCTCTGCAAAGAAACCTCACTGCTGTGCAAACCCCACAAGAGGAGAGGAGACAGACAGCTCATTTGATGAGTGAGAAGGAGCAGTCAGTCTGTTCTGGAACTCTGGACATCTTTGAAAGGTGAGTCTCCACAGGTCCAGTCCCTGTGGAGACCCGGCAGAGAAGATGGGGTGGGGGAAGCAACTATAGGGACCCCAAGGGATTGTAAGTGGAGCATGAGATATCTTAGTGGGTGGGAGGAGGCCTTGGGTGTCTGGAAGCAGGTCCCCCATGGTCTTCCCCACCCTGAAATATCTTGTGCGCACTTAACCACCTGTGCATTTGATGAACAAATGCATTGAGGAAAGCAGGGAGGGGTCACATTCATTTAATGTGATCCAGTTAACAAATCCTTGGATTGCAAATGTAATTGGCAGGCTCTATTACATTCATCACTCGAGGATTACCTGTACAAGAGAAAGTTTTCATTATGATCATAGCTCCACACTTGGCAAACTTGGCTAAATGTTTACCAGAACAATTTCATGACAGGTTTGTTTGTTTTTTTAATTGTTGATCACCTATATTACTAGAATCTCATCCAACTGGCTGCATTCCCTTGAGAACCAGCCGATAAGCCTTCACAAGTCTGATTCCAGTTATTGTATATCTCCAAGTTTAAAGCAGCTCTCCCAGATGTTTTGGGCTGCAGTCTAGACTTCCAGCCAAGATGGGAAAGGGTTATTTATTGCTTTTGAAGCATTGCTGACTCAGTATTTGTCCTCTCTTATCCCTTCTTGCAGAGATGACCTCTGGCAAAGTGGCCCTTTATGTCCTAGCTCTTCGGTCCTCCTGTCAGAATCCTGCTGATGTCATCACGCCAGAAAAACATGTCAACCTGGTCCAAGTCCTTGAGAAGAAAACGAAGGAAGAGATTGAGCATATCGGTAAGGAGACAAATGGGCATTAGATTCCTGTCTTTCACTCAGATAACCAAAGAAATGATTAATGCATGGCTCCTTGACTATCTGTGCTCTTCCCCACCATTGCCTTCAAGGATGGTACTCAGTTGATTTAAAATGCCCAATTCACAGTCTCTTAGAATTGCTCTCTTAGCCATGTTGGCAGTGTCTGTTCTTTGTCTCAGTTGTGAGTAACCTTTTCTTTTTTACATTTGAAAGACTGGTACAACTTAAAATGTTTGTACAACTTTCCTCACATAACTCAAATCACTTTTCTCCCTGATGTTGTACCAATGACCTTATGGGGAAGATTTGTCTTAGTTCAGGCTGAAAACATGTGGGCAAGATAGAGCAGAATTCATAAAGTACAAAATCTAGTTTAGCAATCTGATATTCATCTCTGCATCCTGAATTTC